>DWCF01002252.1:0-24938 GCA_018230265.1 Delias oraia | reverse complement strand
CTGACGTTTATTTAGTTGGTATTTCCATTAAAATGTTTCTTTATGTTAACAGAGAAATAAAACATTAGTTTAAGAGAATTCTCAAACGAGTTTAGAAAAGCATCATTTTCAGAGGGTAGGCAAAATAAATATTAAAAAAAAATATTCCTCCATAAATTATTTCAATTATAGGACTTCACCCAAAAGGTATCCATATAGTGTATTAAGAAAAACAAAACTTCAATGTTGACATAGCCGCATTAAAATATAGGTATGGATACTGAAAAATAATAAAAAGAAAATCTCTAAACAAGTCTATACTTGTTCTATATAGATAGTATAGTAGATCTATATAGATGTCTATCTATATAGATCCTTAGCTAAAACGGAATCTTTTAACCAAATGAAGTAAGGGAAAGTTATTATGCAATGTAAGTTGTAAATCAGTATTCAGGAATTCTATTCTAACTAGCATGCTGCACATTAAATGTCAAACGCGTTTACAAAAACCCTTTGAAAAGCCTGTTTTAAGTTTTGGCTTACCTTCCCAAATCAGTTACATGCGGTATTGGTGCGGTATTTTACATTTGTTGCGCAAAATAAATTAATAAGACTCCAAGTGACGGCGTTATTATTTTAAGGCATGTAGGGTGTAGAGATGAAAGAAGTGAAAATATATTTGCATATGGTTATGCATATTCCAATTTATTTCAAAATGTATCATTTAAATTTAAGCTTTCACAAAAGAAAATCGGATATGATAATATAATATGAGATTCTTATTTTATGTTAACGAACACAGGAGAAGCATAACGAATGGGGTTAAATTATATTATTTTAGAAATTGCCTATCTTTTCTTCGAGCTGTTTCAATGTGATAATTTGTGTGTGAACAGACGATGGTTCCAAAACAATGATCAGTGAATTGATTACGGTACATTATTTAAAGGTTAATGTTTAATCTACAGAAAAAGAACCTTAGCCTTGCACTTCTGTAAGCGAGTACACGATGTTGCAATTTTGAATAACGATCTATTTTGTGTTAGCAGTTTATGTTTTCAATTAGAGTTATATCCTTAAACAAAGATAGTATTGAAATATAAGGCCAACAAAACATAATCATTGAATACTCATTCGTAGGCAATAAAATTTTTTATTTCGCCATCGTTAATTTAGTATATGTCAAATGTTGGAAATTATTTTAAAACTAAATATTTATATAATTCGTCTAAACATAAATAATTAAATATTTGAGTATATTGACCTCATGAGGATTTTTATATCCGTATAAGAAACTTCTATTTCAGGGTGACAAAACGATTGAAATTCACTATTTGGTCAAATTTAAATATTACCTATATTTTATTGTGAACAACTTTAATTTACTAAACGTCGTATAGACTTTGTATTTGAGCTCAATGGTACGGTGCTAAAAACCAAAACAGTTATTATTTAGCTTCGCGTACCATGACAGGTAATGTACATATTACAAAATATACTTTGATGCTTTTGGAAGAACTAGTAAAAAAAAAGAGCATGTGACGACAGAAATCATTAATATTCTATTACTGATAGCCGATAAGTCAGCGACGGTAAAATTTGAATATTTCATCGCAGTTTCTTCAAGGTCGTGTCATTAAAAAATAATAAAACCAGTCTTATCTTTTTACATCGGTACCTACGCCCTGTCGTATAATTATTACTTTGCATAAACCTAGAAAAATATTTAATCTAATATTACTTTTGTCCCAGCTTCATGGTAAATAAATAAATAAATTTTGAAAAAGGTTAAAGGAAAGAGTGGAAGTCAAAAAATAAAAATAAAATGTTTTTGTATAATAAATGAGTATACTATAAATTAAAAAATGCTGCTTTGCATATCTTGTTTTCAATTTAATAAAGAATACAAAAACTCTTAATTATTCTTCGATTGTCATTATTATTTACCAAAGTTACCAAGGATAAATTTATTCAAGATAATCTTAGCGATCACCTCACGGGTTGTAAAAATATTTATTGTAAAACTATTATTTTGGCTGATAGCTAATATACGTTAAAAATACGGCGATATAAGAATGAGACAAAGGAAACACATCGAATCCATCATCTTTTCCTCAAGGGACAGCCACGCTTCAGCTTATGACGACGCACTAAAACTGAGACATCTCCTACGGATTAATACCAAAGCCTCGAAAATTATGACAGTGAAATAGAATTTGTGCTATGAGTGGAGATACCGAAGGTCTACTATATTTAGAGACCTAAGTAATTGGCCTAAAACCGGTAACCAAATTTAATCTGTCTTATCATGAGGGTTCCCTGTTTTCAACTAAAAAGCAATTGTAATAATATTTTATTAGAAATTCGTAAATAGTATTATATATATATTTTTGGGGGAGGCCTATGTCAGGCAGTGGACTTGAATAGGCAGATAATGAAATAGCATTATATTCTTAATGTAAACCAAACAAACAGAGCAGTAATAAACTAAAATATATAATATATTATAAACATATAATAAAGACTTTTATGAAATAAATAAGAATTAATATTTGCTATACTTGAGACATGTTACCTACATAACTGAAAAATTCGCCTCCTTAAACTCAAACATAGTCCAGAAGTATAACTTTTTTAATGGATTTCCATTATTAAAGGTAATTTATTTAAAGTCACTACTGTCACGTACAATTCCCATGACCTACATAACGTGACAATCTAATAAGTAGCCTTCATTTTGATGATCAAATTAATATAACAAATTATCTAGTTAATTGATTTTGTTTAGAACTTTTAAACAAGTCCCTTAAAGGATTTGCTTAAAGTTCAGTGTCTTGTTATGGCCTTGAAAGAACATAACATGTCTATAAACTTATATGTAACATTAACAGTGTGTCAACATTATTTTTAATAACCAATAATATTAACTAACTGAAACGTCTACCGGAGGTACAAATGTTTATTTTATTTTTATTCTCTATTAGCAGTGGGAGAGTCATGCTGAAGCATATGTGGACGCACTAAATGGACCGGCTTGTATTAACTGATACCACGGGCTCATGTGCTTCATATATATGCTTCCTTATGGCTCTCCCATTGTTTTATACGGGTAATTTATAGATAACAATAGAAATCAGCCAGTATTTAATATTAGCAGTGTTTTTTCTCTCATTTTAGTATATTTGGTTCCTAACATGTATGTATTCCTACGTTGTTGTAGTCAATCATAAGATTCAACACCACTTAGATTCAATTACGTTGTATGACCCAGGGTCACTGGTCAAGTACGCGTGAACCCTAATCTAATTTTTGCCCAGACGAACAAACGTAGTTGTTGTTCGAAATAAAATACTTCCCTAAGTAAAATTGAGTCATGTAAATTCTGTAAGATGATAATTTGATATTAAAAAAGTTTATACTAATTACAGTTTTCATGTGAAATTTTTACTAAGCCTTCTTCTTGGAGACCACTTTCAATGAAAATAAATTATTAAACTTGTTAGTTGGTAAATACAAATAAGTAAATTAGGTAACCTCTCAAATGTTACGATAATTCGCTAAAGATTATCCAACAACATTTCGATAGATGCATGTACTCAATGAACGGTAAACTTCACATTTCTATAATAATAATTATGGCACAACTTTATCGAGGCAATGCTGACCGCATTGCTTGACGATTTCGCTTATACTCAAATTAGGCGCGTTACCATTAAGTAACCTTTTTACAGTCCAGATCCCAAAGGATCCCAGATTTAGGTTAGAGAAAAAGTACGTAATATTGCTTCACTTTATTATCAAAATTGATTTATTTATTTATATATTTTTGATTTATATATAAAATTCTTATTATAAATATTGATGTATATTCAAAAAATTTTGGTTATTGTTGATCTATTATTAAAATTCTGGATCTGGTGTGTAAACATTACATTTGACGCAATTGTAACGTAACTAAAAGCAATTTGTATTTACGTCTAAAAATAACGCCAATTACCTTTAACTGCACTAATCACAAGAAGCCGACTAAATTCAAGAAGGATTAACGATCTCCTTTTTCACGTCAATGTCTACGGCTAACTCAATTTCAATATGTCTATACATATTTTAACAAGATGGTTAGGCTAAACGGCAGGCAATCATGAAGGTCCAAGGGACAGGCCTTTGTCCAACAGTGGATGTCTTACGGCTGAAATGACGAATTATTAATGATGGTTAAACTAAGCCAGTATCTTAACTTAAAAATGCCGCTTAAGTACCGTAAAAAGCCCGCAACACAAGCAATGGGCGGACTGTGGCGCGGTTGTTCATCGGCGGCGGTGTTCTCTTACCATATAGGAGACCCACCTGATCCGTTGTCCGCTATACTATAAAAAAAACCTATTGGTATTAATGCTTTAACTTTATGAAAACTTGTTGGACTCTTAAATTAGATATAGTCAATTGTTCGTCAAATTGTGTAATGAACACGTAACTCAGAAATATTTTTTTGTAATCGATAAAAACTAGACTTATATATTGACTTAGTATACATTTTTTTAGTATAGCGGACAACAGATCAGACGGGTCTCGTATATGGTAAGAGAACACCGCCGGCCATAAACAATCCCGCCACAGTCCGCGCATCGGTTTTGTTGCGGGCTTTTTACGGCACTTAAGCGGCATTTTTACGGACCTTCAATATCCTCACTCACTGAGCGAAACACAGTACAAGTACAGTTTCACGTTGAGTATTCTGTGAGCCGTCCGAAGTGATAGAATACTCACTGCCCGGCCCATTAGTTCGTCCGCATATGCTTCATCATGGCTTATTATTATATATTATTATAGAATCTGTAGAATTTTTTTTAAACACATTTAACTGAGGATAATCTATTTTTTAAAAGAGCGCATCCCTCCTTTATCTTTGTTACTCCAATAAAGAGCGCCGGGCAAACAGATTACCGCTCTAAAATACGAATACCAAAAGTGAAAAAAAGAATTCATATTAAGTATAATCATATGAAGATAAAGTCTGGGTAAAATAACCATATATTTTGTAAATAATTCCCTTCATCAACTATAGTCGTATTGTATCTTATAAGACCGGTATAAATGACGTAATTGGTAAGAAGAACTTGGGTCAACCAGTGAAGCAAGTGGCGTTAAATTTGCATTTATTTTTAAGCTCTTACAAAAACACGTGACATCGTCTACACAATGTATCAGAAGTGAGTAAAAAATTATCTGCTGTCAAACATTGATAGAGATAAAATAGTAATGGTTTCTCACAATAACGTACTTGAGAGTTTATTTCTTAACCTCTTAACAGATTATGTATCCCAATATGTACTTACAGATAATGATTTCAATAACATGGATTTTCTCAAAAACTTCGCCTTGATTTCCGTATCCACGGAAATTGAAAGTTTAGTTAAGAACGTTTATGTGAAAGTGTGTATGAAAATTCTTATACTAGTAGCTAATTTCATAGATATATTATACAAGATACATCTTCGCACTCCTCAATGATAAAGGTTGCTCAATATTCAGAACAACATGACATTTCGTTCATAGAAAGTCACAGCTCTACACGCGACCAAGTTTAGATTAAGAAATACTAATTTCTTTTCATATGCCATAACTCTATCTACACAAAAACAAAAAAATATATATAATTTCCATTTGAAATCATAAGGCGTTCTAGCATTTTTATTAAAAAATATGAATTATTTTGTTTTTGTAAACGTAGCTTAAATTAATAAAGCACATCTAACATTTACGAATTGTTGAACGCTACATGTTGAGAAATATAACAATTAAATAATAATAACGATAACTCCAATAACGGAGGCCACTCAGTGAACGTAACACAACTGAAGCAAATATTTAACCATTATCACAGCGAGCGTTAAATCTTTTTTTAAATACATTCTTTTACCCGTAGTAAAGCCATGCTGAAACATATGCTGACGCACTAATTGGGCCGACTCGTCCTATACCACGTATTCACATAATACTATATAAATCATAATACTCAACGTGAAATGGTTGATGTAACGGTGCTTCTACTGAATTTCGCTAAGTGAGTGAGGATATAGGAGATCCTTAAAAGTTCCGCTTAAGTGGCTGTGGTTGTCCATGGGTGGTTCTCTTACTACACCTCTCAAATATTTCAGTGGTATTTGAAATGATCTATATTTACTATATATTTTGTGATTTAAAACATTCATATCATTCTTTTAGACTTATTTTATACTATATAAATGTCAATCAACTAAGATAAGACGTTTTCAAATCGCTTAGTAATTTAAAAATACATTTATCTCAAAGATTAATTTAGCCAAAACTGATTTCTTATTGATTAAAATACACTTACAACTTAATATGTAAATGTTTAAAAAAAACATGAATTATAAGTAACTTGTGTTAGCCGTTTAGTTTGTTACTTATTTTAGTTCGAGTGTTAATGATGGCATTGCATAGTAGATTTAAAAACATTTATTTTATTACATTTATAACAATTAATAAATACATGTAATAGTGGTATTTTTAACATTCGTTTATAAACTTGTCCAATTCAAATTGATGATGATTGAATTATTACAAAGCATTGTAAAGAAATTGAAAACTAAGTAGTTAGAAGAAAAATGTTAGCAAGTAAATACTTCTTCGTTTAATAGCCTACAGTTTAATAATTTTATAGTCATTCAGGTACAATCTAAAAATTAGTCGAGAGATAAAAAACTAAATAGAAATGAAAGGGATATAAAAAAATTAATATCTTAAATTTGGTTATTTTTATTTGCGCGCATATAAAAATTTGAAAGTTCCTCCGGTACAATTAATTCAACCATGACACGTGAGAGCCATGAAACGGATCAACACTTTCTACATTTTATTTCACATTTTTATCTTGATATGTTAATCAAGTGTGAAGGAATTTGAACAATTGATTTCTTCGTCAAATGATAAGCGAGTACGCACAAGCAAAAAGGCACAAGCAAAAAGCCTTCGCTCTTTCTGAAGATGGATTTGTACACAAATATGGATATTTAGAAATATTTGTAAAATTACTAAAATCTGTCCTGATACAGTTGGTAAATATAAATTCAATGCTGAATCCAGGTATAATAAATTTATATAAAAGAATAAGAAATTTTTAAAACATTAATTGCCAATTTAAATTATATAAATACGTGACGTCAGGTTAAAATTTCTCGAAATTAACCCAACAAAGTTGAAAGATCAGGCGAACGTGTCACAGTAAATGGTATATTTAACTTCCCCCACCCAGAAGGGTAAATATCATATTCTATTAACAAGATAAAATTATCAATTCTCTTATCGGCGCACCAATATATTGTCAAACTACAATGTTTTAAATGTACAAAAATCATAGGACGACTTTATTTATACTAGCTCTTTGGTACACCAAAAAAACCGTTGTATATTACGATACGGTTTTTAAAATGTTTTAGTTAAAGAAAAAAACGATTATGTAAAATATATATTAAGATAATTTCAAAAATAAATCTTATGTTGAACTAGAAGATTTTTGAAGGCTTTCATTATTTAAATGGTGGTACTTTCAGTCGTAAATCATAATGTATGATATCTTGTTATACTTTCTTTTTTAAATTATGTCGTAACTCGCAAGATAATTTCATAAAGCATACAGTATGATAAAGGTACGTATATAACAATAACTCTATATATTTTTAAATTACAAAAGAACAGAACTAGGTTGATTTTGCGTAAATATTAATTGCTATTGCATTTAACGACTCATTTACTATAATAAAATCATATTGCAGTAATGTCTTTGTTCTATATTAGAAATATTCTCATATCATATGAATTTATCAACAGATAAATAAGATTTTTTAACAATAATAAAACAATATTAAAACGTTTGTTTTTAATATCGTTGGCTGTCTTTTGATTAAAGTAATAATTTTCTTATGCAACACTTAGGTTAAACTACTTGAACGATTAATTTATTTTAGAAAACGCACCAAAACAAGTATTTACCAAGAACCAGTTCCTATGTTTGTTTTCAAGTATTCCAATCTTATATTGTTAAATTTGTTTACGCAGTTCTATTCTTATTTCTCGGTATTATCTTAATGACAAAATGACTTGGTTAAACAATTATTATACTAAGAGATCCATAATGGCACAAACTTTAGCTGGCAAACATCTTTGCAAACATTTTTGCTAGTCATTAGTAATAATTCATTATTTACCGAGAATCAAACCCATGACCAAGATGGTCATGGGTTTGATCACCAATCGTTTATTCTGAGGAGCAAAGCAGCCATTATATTAATTATTATATTAATGGTACGTATACAGTATGCTACAGTACGCCCTTACGAGCAAATTTAATGTAGGTTTCTAAGGAAAAAACATATTTAATAGATATATATTCTAAATTTCCAACTAGATTTAAATTTTACATAAATTGTGATGGTGTAAGTGATAGATACACTAAATTTTACATTTTTACGTTACATATGCCATTTAAATACGAATTTGTAAGCTCGTTGTCATTGTGTAATAGACAACATATTATATCCTAATGGTTTTTTTAAATGGTTCTGTCTTTTCAATTATATCTCACCATACACGTGTACATAATATAATATATTAGTAAAATGTTTGCATTTTTGTTTAAACACACGTATCCATTGTTCAAGCATAATGGCTGATAGTATCAATAGGAAAACAATAAAGAGTTTATATTTTATATTCAATTCAGAATGCAGGTCTACATTTTGTATTTTTAAGCAAGCCAAAATTTTCGAATGAATGTTGATATTCCATCAACGAATAATTCAGACACTCATTTGTGGCGTCAGTATAATTTATTCAGCTGACTCTGTATTTATTTTTAATGTACGTAATTTTTAAACAAAATACGAAAGAGTTATGTTTGTGTATTAAGCGCTCCGATACTATCAACTGCGTACTCGAGTACTGATCAATTATCGTTGTTGTAGAGATCCATGCGTTAGTTGGCATTTTACTAAATGTCACTGTTTTGTAACATATTAAAAAGCGAACTTTCATTTGAATCATTGACAGCGCTGAAAATATAAACGTTTTCTTTTTATGTTATGAGATCACTAATTAATTAGTGATATTACTCTAATGAATTATTTTCATAAATATTTAAAATAATTTCATTTGAAGCCGTCACTATTCTAGATCTCTAGCTAAAATTAAAATACTATTCTTAATACTGCAGAAAACAAAATGTAATTGGAATTGCGTATGTGAAAACTGGAAATTTCGTTTATCGCTTATCGCTAAGATTGTTTAAAATTATTAAAAAATCAGATTTGATGTTACTAAAACACTACATATAGAACAAGAACCCTTATATTTTTCCTTTTTCAAATGGAGCCATGTGATCGCAATTTGTTTGAATTAGCTAAACATACTCGACGACACAGGCAGGTATCATCGGAGTATTTGGCTAAAGCCTGTATCACAGGTAACGCAACACGAAATAAACGAAATTGCGGCCATATTGTTAAAGTTTTCAGTCTATATTTTTCTTAAACAGTCTTTAAAAAGAAGTTTATTTCTTATATTGGCGAAATACAGTAGTAAAATAATCATTGCATTAATTAATTTAATTTTTAAAGATTAACCTGTAGAAATAGGGTTTTTAAATTAAGAATCAATAATTAAAAACCGTAATATGTGAAGGATTTATCTTTATTAACAATCTTTGATTTAATATATTAAATAACATGGAATCAGCTGAATGACGTAAATGATTAAAATATGTGGAAAAATTAATTTTAAATCTAAAAGCTTTGTTAGTATCTTGCTCTTTAAGCAATTCAATGCTAATGAGTAAGGAACTTTACTATTATTAGCCATAATAATATCCGAGTTGTTTACACTTAGCAATGTCTCTTTTCAGATATGTAGGTGAAAAAGTTTCAACACAATTCTCAAGTTTCATTTAAAGTAGGCAGGTACGCAAATGTCAAGGCTCTAAGACATTAACACCAAACCTATCATTAAAACAGAAAAATCGTCGTTTAATTTAAGTAAATTATTGGTAATTGTCTTATCGTTAATGGACTCTAGATCATCCAATTTACGCTTGAGCATAACAAACAACACTATTGTAAGTAGCATTGTCTTGTCCATTGTTCATTTAATGATCATAGGAAAATTCTTGGACTCGAGTGACATCACGTACCTGAATCCTGAGCATTTTGCAGGTGGTGAATGTGGTGCAGGTGCGCATAGTAGTGGTGGTGGTGCAAGATACATTCGAGATCGGTGCAGTTTAACATTGTCTCGGGGCACCGGCCACGCCGGCGGCTCAATCACGCTCGCTGCACACTTTCACAAAACTATTCCACACTGGCACTCGATTCCGTTTCGTTGTCACATCACGTTATCTCCTTGGACACTAATGCAGGACTAGCGAACATGGGATCAAACGGCACCGATGTATGTCAGACACGAACAAATCTTTGTATCACATTAATTATGTCTATACTTTCTCATGCACAATCACGTGTTTTCTTGAGACATCACTGTTTGTAATTACCCGCGCTCGTTGTGAGGGAGAATCGATATCAACAATCGATGAATGCGCGGGCGCTCGATGCATCGAGTGGGACGCTCAACAGCCGTGGCGCGCGAGTTCACACTGAGCGCGATTGTCTTGCGATTTCCACCACTCCCGAGCACCCGGCCTCGCCTCGGAGTCTCGGATGTGATATCGAGACACCTATTGCCCTGCGGAGAGTGCGCCGTTCAATGGCCGAAGCTCATTATCGCCACATGGAAGTAGTTATCTTGACACACGCGTCCTAATCAGCTTGCCCTCGAAGCACAATAAGTCAAATTGATCGAAACTGGACAACGCAGCGATGCATAGAATTAAATTCTTCATACCGTGTTTGCATAATTATGAAATGACGTTAACGAAGCCGTTGTGTTGATAACAATACAGATGTTTGTATTAATTGCACAGCCATTTTACTCTTTGCGGAAAAAATGTGTAAGTATCCGCAGTGTTGTCCCAAGGTTGGAGGACTTGATTGCCGTGAGTAGCCTGACGAACTTTCAAGCATACACGATATCATACCCTGGTGTGGATACGGTGCCGAGTAAATCACATCACGTCAAATGAATAACAACCAAAGCTCATACAGTTCTCATACAGCTCGTAAATAGCGACAGGCGAAAACGCTCAGCGTTAGATTAACACAAAGTTGCAATTCTGATACAATGCAGCATGATTCTATCGGGCTTCGTCACGAGTTTTCTACTTTCATTTAGAGATAATTTCTATTGCAATAAAGAATGGCTATCTCAGAAATAATTACTCTTATAATGGCTATGCTCTGTTACAGCGTCAAATATTAGTATTTTTGGATTAACTTATTAGTTTTTTATTCCATTATATATAGATTGCAAATTAAATCACTCGTATGTTAAAATTATAGGATGAACTGCTATAATATATATCTGCTTACTTTAACGGCATCTGTCGTAACTGCTCCATGATTTTTATAAAACATCATCTTCCTATTTATACGATTTAATATAGATTCAAACACTTTGCATTTATGCTGATAATCTCCTAAATTAAGCAAATCATAAAGTATCCTAAAGCATTTTTATCCCGTTACGAAAAAGTCTCATGTTTTAAAATATCGCGTAAAATAAATCTTCGTATGTAAATGTTTTCCAAACTCCACATCTAGAAATATGATAGGCGTATTTAAAGAATTACACGATACTTATGATTTTTAACTTATGTTTTAAGTGATATAATTTTTTTTTAATTAAAACTTATACGAAAGCAATTTATGATTAAAAGTGTACCAAAAACACACAGACGACAATAATAAGATGAACAATTTATGCCTATTACGCGTGCTATATCTATTCATCATGGTTTAATTTTAGCTCTAAACGTGCAGTTAACTCCCCTTTCCGTATAACGAGAGGGGACTTACTCTAGATAGCTATAATCTTAGACGGGCGTGTGTTTTTATTAAAAATGTTTATATTTCCTTGAGTGAGAGTAGGAAAATATGTTTTTTATCAATACATCATAAATTCAGTACTTTTATGGTGTATCTAATGTAGTAATTAAAATATTTTTTTGTTAGAACATTTATTATTTCATGTTGCTGTAATATGATGAACCTAAAAATAAAAGTATTCGAAATATTATTAATAATAATTCATCTATAGCATTGTTTCATCGATTTTTTTTAGAGTGAAGGCGTTCTTGAATCATCATTATCGACTAACTTAGCTTAGATTTAATTGGCGTTAATATGTAATAATGTATGTGATTAAATGAATAAAGACTTCCGATATTTTTTATTCATTTGCACCAAGTGTATGTAATAAAAGGTACATTTTTACTCACGGTCACATTTCGATGACATTGTTTCTGCTATTGTGTAATTGAACAAAGTAAAAACAAAATACTTTTGCATCGTCTGGTTTGCCATGAGATCATTTTATATTGTTTTAGTACGTTAGTAGATTAACAGCTGATGTTTAAGCATAAATTAAACTTTTTAACGTTACCCAACATATATTTGTATGAAACTTATATACTTCTTGGCATTAAATTAGTTTTACTTTTACGGAATCTAAAATTTTTTGATAATTTATTATTGTTTATTTGTCTATGACATTTAAATACCTACAGATAAATATCCATCCAGTTGAGCAATGTAATTTTATTAACGTTTTTTAAATCATTTTTTTTAAGGCCGGCAACACACCTGCGGCTAAGCAAAGGCCCAGGGGTGTTTAAGGGCGGAGGACCGTTTGCCTTAGACCCCTGTTTGTTTGCCACCGGTGTCTGTCATAGGAAAATAGTTATAAAACATTAGCATAAGAAAAGCATTATGAATAATGAGGAAACGGAATTTTCCTTTAGGGAGGATGTTTTTGTCCTTATTCGACCTCAAGCGGGGTTACAAAGTGCAAGGAGACGTGATAATAACGGAAGAATTATATTACGGGTAAGACTGAATTGCTCGATTTTCAATTTGTCAGTACAATTATTATCATTTTCGAAGAATTACTTCACCCGTGGGAGATCCATGCTGAAGCATATGTGTACGCACTAATTGGGCCCGCTCGTCCGAAGTGATACCACGGGCTCAACTTGAAACTCAACTTGAAACGGTACTTGTACTGTGTTTGTGAGTGAGGATATCAGAGGCCCTTAAAAAATACCGCTTGAGTGGCGTAAAAAGCCGACAACACAACCAATGCGCGAACTGTGGCGCGTTTAGTGATGGGCGGCGGTGTTCTCTTACAACATAGGAGACCCACCTGCTCCTTTATCTGCTATACTATAAAAAAATACTTAATGATTTCGGATTTAAAACTCAACCACAACTCAATACACAAGAATTAAATTGTTTTAATCAACAAAACAAAGTTACGCATTGTTTACTTATCATTGAAAAAACGCGGCGGTACTTGAAAATAATGTTCAATTTCCTATTTTAAAAATTTCATGTCGTTTTCGTTTTTCATTTAAATATTACAATGTCCTAATCGGTTAATAAGGGTCAATAGATGAATCGCTCGTTTGAAACGCTACTTTATTACTTCGCCAATTGTTATTTTCATCATTCCTCTTTTCGTTTACTTACGAACCCATTGAGCATTGTTAATAATACATAAAATAAGAATCTTAAGTCTTGCAACAATTCCATGATTTATAGTTATTATGTAAGAACCCTGAGATTAATACCTTCTTCAATTATCTACATCTATGTAGGTGCATTAGTAGTGTTTCAATTAATTCTCCTTTGAACGAAGCAGCGGGCAAGGCGGTCGTTACACCCGGCTCGAACAAGGCTGTGATGCAGCCTAGAAGCGGTTTTAGGCCTGGCTTGAACATACTTGAAGTAATCGTGCCTTGAATCTCAATACCGTCGAACCCGGATAAACCATGGATCAACGCGTGCGTACGATTTTCACTCAAATATCCAGTTATTTTCTAGTCTATTTCGACTCCTAATAAAATTTCTAATTTCCATAGACACTTAACAACATTTATTAAAGAGAAAACTAAAAAGAATTGAGTGAAAATTGCATATTTAAAACCAGTATATTTACGTATAGTAGACAATTTTTGCCAAAAAATTACTAAATTAAAGGTAGACACTGTATAACTTTTGATTTTATATTATTCAAAGCATAAAATCTAGTTTTATCTCTAATGATAATTAAAGGAAGAAACAGAAATTTTGAATATTCAATGACGGAACAATATGGGGAAAAGACGTGACTTGGTCTCAGATTATGCTAATTTCATTGGTCAGTCAATGACAGAGCAATGATCTTATCATCATATTGCAGTAAGTACTAGTACTACTACAGCTTTTAAAATTGATCAAATGGCTTTAGGTTTCTGCACATAATATTATACTAATGTAAAATTTACTAAAAAAATAGTTGTTTTGTTTATTGAAAGCCAGCCTTTTTCTACTAGTCTGTTGTAACTAAATAAAAAGCTACAAGTAATAGCAAAAATAAATATAATAATTCCCTAAATAAATGATTTCTTATTCTGTATTTTTAATTCTTCGAAACCTGCAGTGCGTGTTTCGTCATAATCGCCGCTTTTGGTCGACATCTGCCGATTCTCAGAGGAAATGCTTCAGGGCTCACACAACTTCACGAAATACCACTTTTTAGAACTACTGAGAAAGGTTAGAGATCAAAAATTAAATCACGCAGATATACCCACTTTATAAATATATTTTTTTTATTCTATAGCGAACAACAGAGAAGGTGGGTCTCCTATAGGGTACCAGAACACCGCCGCCCATGCACAAACGCGCCACAGTCCGCGCACTGGTTGTGTTGCCGGCTTCTTACACCGCTTAAGCGGCACTTTTAAGGTCCTCCGATATCCTATTTCTATCCAGCGCATCTCTTACAACAGTGTAGAATTTCGATACAAACAAACAAAAATACAGACAATGATAGGCATCATTGCATCTATACAGTGTATTTTTACCATGTGTTTCTACATCTGTGTATTTTGGCTTAATTAATATCTAATTATAAAATCCCATTAATTGGATTAATCAATATTTTAAATAAAAGAAGATTATATTAAAATTAAAAGATTAAAAAATAAAGATAAGAAAAATATTTTTCGTAGGTAAGTATTGCCTTATTTAAAAAGTCATCGAGTCTATGTGAATCTTAGCATTCTTAGATATGATTTAAGAAACAGAAATACAAAAAAATTAAGAAATCAAAGGAAATGCAATGCAATCCTTTCCTCTTTTCAGGGATAAAAAACTCTGTTGTTGTGTTAGTTAACTTTAACATACATTGATTTAGAGATACTAAAAGGGAAATAATATGAGTATAATAGCCGTAAAAATTATTTCTTTAAAATCGTTTAATACTATCTGCAATTGCATAATGTTTGACAGTTGTACAAGTAAGCATCCTCTTCGAGTTTTTACATCTCTTTAGAATCACCGACACCGCGGTGATTGGAAATACGATCACAGACTTTGCGGCGATTTGCTACAATCTTAAAAACAATGCAGGTAAATACAATTAAAAAGTATTTTTTGGCTTGCCTTTGTTTATCTTGCGAGATATCTTTCTAAGGCAGTTAATGGTTTAAAAAACTTTGAAATCACTAAGGAAATAAAAATAACGAAAACGTCAAAGTAATGAAATTGTCTTGATGAAAATGACGATGTTGAAAAGGCTTGACGGTGAAAAATTTTGTATTATTTTTTTAATTAAATTGAATTCAAAAAGTTTTTTATATCTTATCGTTTATTTATTTCCATTGAACCCAAGATCAGGGATGAATTTATTATCAACTTCTCTTTGTTTCTTAATAAAAACATCTTTGAGTTCCATGAAGATAAGTTTTATTATAATAGGTCAGGGCATGTTCACAATGTACGGCATTTTCCCTGATTGTTTATGAGCACATTATCTGAATCCACTTATGTATTCTCCGTGTGGTTACCGGATCAGAATAGTATCACTCCCAGTCTTCCTAATAGGATGTCGTAAGAGGCGACTAAAGGACACTTCACCGGAGGGTGGGCAGCAGCGACCTTCCAAGTACAGCAGATGTTCTGCGATCTTATTGCTCAGACTCACATAAGATTTTTTTATAATTTTTCTATGATAACGAATTCAAACAAGCAGGACAAGCGGCCTTCGCCAATGGACACCCTCAGTC
The DNA here is from genome assembly GCA_018230265.1 of Delias oraia. Taxonomy (NCBI): domain Eukaryota; kingdom Metazoa; phylum Arthropoda; class Insecta; order Lepidoptera; family Pieridae; genus Delias; species Delias oraia. The sequence goes on along the minus strand of DWCF01002252.1, from coordinate 8,728 downwards.
CTTGATAAGCCACGGACGAGTTGCCGGCATTTAAGTTGCCGTACCTCCTTTTTTGGTGTACCTAAGGCAACTGTGGGCAAATGGAAGAGCGTTTGAACTGTTGCAGTAACTATTTCATTTTATTTAAAGATTACATAAGAAAGGTTCTTGAGTGGCGACCGCGTACCGGGAAACGCAGAGTAGGACGTCCCGCCACGTGATGGAAAGACGATCTGTTAAAGGTAGCGGTCAACTGCTGGATCCAGATCGCTCAAGATCGCAATAGTTCTTTGGGGGAGGACTACGACCAGCATTTTAAGTCTACTAAATTCAAAGCTATTCAAGTCTAGTGGACTTTAACAGACTAATATTGATGAAATACGACAAAAAGCTTTTTCTTATAATACGCCCACTATTTCTATACTTAAAATAATGAGATGAATAATCGAGGTCTATAGAATCACAAGCAGCTAAGCGCCTCATTTTTAAAAATGAGTTAACTGCGGATCTTGGGGTTTAAACTTAAGCATTTGTTTATTGTAATGATACGAAAACGATACTTCGGCACTACGCAGGCTACATAAAGGTGCTAAACTCTAATTGCTTGTTCACGATGCATAAGGTCTTAGTACCTACCTATTCGCTTTCTATAGAAAGTTACGGAAGAAATTTATTGGCATCTAGGTTCTAAATCCAATTACAGTTACGTTGACACATAAAAGACTTAGAAAAAGTTTCCAGAGAAGTAACATTTATCGATGCCCTATTATTTATATATTACTTTGCTATAAAAGATATAGCCAAACATTAGAAATTTTTCTTTCTTTTAATTTATATAAATATATATATATATATAATAATTGTTCTTAATGTTAATATGAAACTATATTGATTAAATATTTTCACCTAAACCAATGATATTTTTATTATTACAGGCATTATAAATAATAATGATTTCAAATATAAATTGAATTATAACATTAGAATAACCGTTATTTTAATGGAATTGTAATATATTTCAAATATTTTATAAATTAACAGCAACCCACCTCGTCGTTTACATTTAAGCGCCTCACCTGTGACCCTGATCCGTACTTACATTACTCGCTTGCACATGCATTTTTGGTATTCATATTTCTTGTTGCGACATTTTTTTATTGAATTTTAGTATTATTATATAATATATTCATGGTACCTAGGAACTAATAACCCTCGTTATTTACAATTGTGGTAATTTCAAGTTGTTCTTTCAATGGTTATTATCTAATTGAGTAATTATGGAAAGAACAAGTAACTTAAATGAATTGTAACAATTCTCTTGTTGAGTGTACAATAAAACCTTTTTTGGAGTTAATTAATGTTAGAAGCTCAAACAGGGCAGCGGTCATCAGCCCATGGACAGCCCCAGCCCTTGCAGAGCCGCGAGTGCTTTGCCGGCCTTAAATTATTAAACTAAATTACTTTACTTTTCTATAATACTAAAATAATTTTACTGTAACTCTCTTTTATAGACTGAACTCCCTTTCCAATAATTAAAACCCCACTTCTACCCTTTTAATTGAACATACAACTATCAAACTTTCTATCAAATTTTTATCTATTTTTAGTATTTTAAGACCCTTTAGTTTTAAAAACATTATAAAGTTAGATAATTATGAAATAAAAAATTTATTTGTTAACCCTAGAAAGATACATATTTCATATGGCGTTGAACATAATCATACGTCCTATAGACGTATAGGTACCACTTAATTGTAAGTGATTCTAATAATAGTAGTTATAATTAATCTCAAAATTTTGTTTAATGACTAAGTAAATAAATATAACATATATTATGGTAATATATTTCTTAAATGTATAAATTAGAACAGTGAATAAAAAATTCTATTAAAAGTAACCAAAAATAAACTTAACTTCTTAATATGACCTTTCTAAGTGGCTTTAATTGCAAATATATGGCACTTTTTAATATATATAAATGCTTAACAGTATTTTACATCAGAATAAATCATCTTATATACTAAACACATTTACCTCAAACATCTTTTTTATGGTTACCACAGACAGGTTTTTTAATAGAGCGCACATTCCATTTTGGAAATTCTTCGTATTTTTGATGGACAGAATCCTCAATATCTTTTCTTTTTTACTGTAGGTTCTTCTTCTCTTTCTTGATCTAGTATATTTTCAGGTTACAGTTCTTTAATATTTTGGCGCAGGTATATTTTCAAGGTTGGATGTACAAATATTATTCCCATCTGAATTGAAGTAAGGTGTGTGCTTTATTTCTTTATGAATTCTTTTCTATTCAGATTATTTTAATTCTTGACGAGTATATTTTAACAATAAATTGCATATGAGTTAACAAAAGTTATGTTTAGCATGCCATAAAATACTGCCATTGGCCATCTATTGGTATTTCTACAGCAAGACATCGATGAACACATTTGATACAAAGTATCAACACCTCCATTCACACTTTTTTCATTCAATCCAATTGACAATCTGAAGCTTCGATAATTTCATCGACTAATTTGTCTTTTACGTTACTTTGCACTTTCATAAAGTTTGTCTTCCACTTCGCTATTACTTTCCTGTGGTGAATCCTCTTCATTTCCCATAAAATATTTTTCTATCTCATCCTCACGTATTACTCTGTGACTTGTCATTTTACTACATATTATATGTACCTTACATATAAGAAAATAAGCATAAAAACATAAAAACCAAAATAACAATTTATCTTGTAAAAGTTACATACAAGATAATATGTCTCGTGGACGTACGCGAAAGCTGTATCTTGCTACCAAGTGTAGGTTAGGTACCGATGCGACACAGCCGTCTCACGGCAGCTCTAACCGACGCTAAGAGAAGCAGCTCGCTGCGCATTGCAGGTAAAAAGAAATAGCAATATTGAACCGCTCTCTACGTCTCTCGTAGATTATCTTTCTATGGATAAGGAATCATCCGAGTTAATGTATCAAATAATAATTGATTTTTTAAAATAATAATTAAAATATTCAAAAAATTTGTTACATCTTCTGTCTTAATCTGTATTAATATATACATATATTATATATTGTATTTATATATAAAAGTTATACAATAGTTCAAATTTAAAAATCAAAAATATTAAAATATAATATAAATTAAATTATATTATAATTTATAATCTTGTAAATACAAAACTTTTAACAACCGCGTCCCTATTTAATTGATCTTACATAGTAAAAACGGTATTAGAAAAGGTACCAAGAATTTTATTTAATTAAATTGGTCTTATGAGAAAATTCAAGGAAAATAAGTTATCGAAGAACAATTATTTAAAATCGCATACTTAATTAAAATGGCTGTGCTTAAATAGCTGAGGACAGGTTTATTGAAAGTGGATTTATGTTTAAGAAGTCTTGCAGTTTGTTTTAATGAAATAATAAACTTAGTAACCAATATTAAGCCCTAGGCAATAAAACGAATTTAGACAAACAAAATAAATAAATAAAACGAAATTAAACATTAAAAATGTATATATCAGTATTCATGACTTTTTTACTATGACACTTATTCATGGCAAAATAAATGTTTGCACAGGACATTGACCCAATATTGCCTACTAAAATATTATTTACTTAAACAACCATTTTATAGTACAAAAACATATCTATCTAGAAGTATAAGGAAGTATTAGCTATTGTAGAATTTGCTGTTTATGTGTTCTCTTCAAGTGTTATAAGTTTATACGTCTAGATAATTGCAGTCGGATCTCAATAACTTGAACGTCTAGGGAAATGATAAAAAAATCCAATTAATGAGTTTTCGAGTTAACAAAAATTTAGAGATACATAAAATTTATTTGCTAAAACACATATAAAATTTAAAAGAATGTGATTTATAGGAATATTTTTCGACTTGTAGAGTTGAAAAACAATTGGACTTAAGTTTATGGTACACATTTATTATTATAAATTTAAATGCACTAGAAAAAAACTAAATGAATCTCGGCCTAGGGTGGAACACGATCATCATGACACCAAGACTACCTACTACTACCTACGACTTACGGAGTCTCATTTTTGAAATTCAAGTTACAGAAAATTTTCTTATCACCGCCTCGTAGGGAAATAACATTTTGTTCGAGTTATAAAGTCTAATTAATTGGAGATACCGCGTATTTAGAAGTTCAGCGGAAGGGATTAGAATTTTTTTCAACTTAATGAAGATTTCGACTTACGAGGTTCGAGTTATCGAGATTTCACTGTATTAGTTATCTATTTCAAACCTGTTTATTATAAGGTAACTTGTGATTAAATCTTGTTATCCTTTACAATTTTATTTATACAATTCACACTTAAATACGCTTTTTTAAATAATATAAAATTACGTACGAGCAAAAACTTTGCAAGCTGTCAATGACCGCTAATTTTGATTTATGTTTCAAATTTTACATGCATTCCATATCAACAATCCATCAAAAATTGTAATCATTAATTATAACTAGACTTTATATTGATGATAATGTATTATAAATTTAATGTTAATTAATCTTTTAATAACTTGTTGATACTTTTAAATCAAGTCAGTTCAACCATGCCACAGTCCACGTATTGGTTGTGTTGCCGGATTTTTACGCTACCTAAGCGGCATTTTTAAGTGCCTCCGATATCCTCACTCACTCAGCGAAACGCAGTAGAGGCACCGTTTGAAGTACAACTACTATTACACACTTTGTATTCTGAGAGCCCGTGGCATCACACACTATCTTGAAGATGTGACACTAATAAGGCCAGCTTGTCCGAAGTGATACCACATGAAACTGTACTGGAACTGTATTTCACCGAGTGAGTGAAGATATTAGAAACCTTTGAAGTTATACCATTTAAGCATAATAAAAAGACTGCAACACAACCAAAGCACGTATTGTGGCTTGGTTTTTCATGTGCCGCCGTGATCTGTTATCGTAGTGGAGAACCACCTGGTACTTTACCCGGTATACCATAAAAAACCCGTACAGAACAAGTAACAATTACAATCTTATTCTAATCCGTATTCAGGCACAAAGTAGCCTTAGATTTAAAAATAAATTTAATAATTATATAAATTAGTACTTAAAATAATCATCGTCATTATTATCATTTTAGCTGTAGGACGTCCACTGCTGGGCAAAAACACCTCCCAGTGATATTAAAAACTTAAAATAATATGATTAATCAAATGAAACTGTATAAAGTCGAATTTACCGCAAGGATATTCTATGCCAAATTAAAGAAAAACGGGTATAAACTAAAAAACAGTTACATATTGAAAGCAGTAAAGATCAGGCGAAACTAGGTCACCGGTGGATTGCCTTCGAGAACGTCGCGTACGATCTAATTACCTATATTGTTGCTATCATTGATACAATAACTGACTTAGGAAATCCTTAATAATTATATATTTAGCAGTCAACTTATACACTGTTAAAGCTTACAAACAAAAACAAAGAATGTGACAGTCTATAATGAAATAAAATCTAGATTAATATTAACAGCAGAACACCATTAGTTGGATAGAATATAAAAATTAAACAGTTGCACTATATGTGAAAACCTTTCTGCTTTTTTTATATACATAGTATAACGGACAACGGAGCAGGTGGGTCTCCTATATGCTAAGAGAAAACCGCCGCTCATGAATAGCCGCGCCACAGTCCGCGTATTAGTTGTGTTACCGACTTTCTACGCCATTTTTAAGGGCCTTCAACGAAACGGAGTACAGATACCGTTTCATGTTGAGTATTCTTTGAGCCCTTGGTATCACTTCGGACGATCCGGCCTAATTACTACATCTACATATTCTTCAGCATGGCTCTCCCACGAAATTCATTAGAGTCAAGTTAAGAGACGGCCCTAAATTCTCAAATGGTAGCAACTCCGATGAGATTTATTTACCTATTTTAATTTATTTAATCAACATCAGGGCAATCACCCACTCTCATAAAAAAATCTAAAACATCTTATATAAATGATGACCTCAACATAGATCAACCAGATATTTCATCACAGCGTCACATGACCGGCTCTCATGTGACAGTTTGACCCAACCCCTTTTATCTCGATACAGGATGTTGGTTACTTATTGCTAAATTACTGCTAATAATAAGTTCTCTTGTTCACTGCCATTTATATTGGGGTTCCATTTGGAAGTGTTTAACGATAATGATTACATATTTTATGAATAGATACATTTTTTTATTTTATTGTCGAAGCTAATACCCCGTTAGCTCTTGTGAAAAGCGACAGCACTGTATGCCAACGACTTTGTTGTTGAAATAATTATGAATTAGCAAAATAAAAGAATATCAAAAGACCCCAGTAGAAGTATTTTAGAAATATGTAGGTGCGTCCAGACTCGCTCACATGTTATCCTCTCAAAATATCTTATAGCTCAAAAAATCTTTGTTTGCGCATCTTTTGATAGCTATATATTTACAAGCTTTTTTTAACCACAAGTAGCTTGTAAATGCAAAAAGAATGAATTTTATGTAATTTGTTGTTTGCATATATCAAGACTTTTTCGATACCTGCAGAGGTCCAAGTCAATAAAAGCCTAATTTATTATGTCTTGGTACATACCCTTGTAACTAGTTAAAAAATTCAATATTGAATAAAAAAACGCTATCAAAATAAAAACATTGTTGCACCCATCGTTGTAAAGACAAAAATACAAGCTGACAAATTTTATGAAACGTCTTTCTCAATCCGTAGGTTTCAAAGCCACGCCTCAGGCGTGACTGGAATATTTGAAGCTTGCTCAAGTTTGTATAACAGTTGTTTTTGCATCTTAATTAATTACTTATGTGGCCTTTATTGTATTTTATTACATCTAACAAAACAGCTGTTTGAGATCTAATTGACATTGAGTTTGCGTAACATTTCTAAAGATGCGTCAAACCAAGCTCCATATTATTGTTTAATACTACAAGCAAATATTCTTAACGCAATTGCAAAAAATATACAACAGGCGCAAATAAATAGCTAAAAAATAAAAATATATAGATATATATAAATATATATATAGATACATAAAAATTCCAATAAATCTAATTCAGGAAGCAGATAATTCTTCATTCTAACATAATATAATTATGAGGACTTTAGAATAACCCTTTATCATAGATCAAAGGTTTCTTAATAGCCTCGAATTAACATGTCATATCCACTTGATGAATTGGTTTTATTTGTTGTAGATAAAATCATAATATGATTAAACAAATAAAATCTCATTTCAGGATTAAAAGACACATTGTTTTATTATAACTATTAGTAAAAATGAATGCATAGAATGCAAAGGAATAATTTAAAATATTGATAAGGCGCGATTAAATTCGACTAAATTAAAGTAACAATTATGTATACTATATACCAAAGACCATTGCAAAGTCTACAGCTGTAGAGTTTGTTACAGAAAATTATTTACAGTTTATTAATCATTTGTTATAAATATTTTCTTTCTTTTGTTATTAGTTTTTACTAAACACAGGTATTTTATATATTCAAGAAACGTGTGTAATTATTATTTTAATACTAACATCGTAATCGAATTTGACATGCAAACACAAAACTTGAACGTTTATATGCCTGTGTATTACAAGTATTTATAACAATAAAAAACTGAATAGAATGATAGACAATGATGAAGGCACAAAAAGCCAATACAATAGGCCAAAACTGTTTTCGCCCATTGGCCCATTCAAATGACATCTCCAAGAAACTCCACTAAATCACTTATTCGAAATATTTTCTTCAAATATGGATAAAGTTTTTGCTATACGTAAAGGTTTCGTTGAGAGATAGATGAGCTATAGGAAGATGCATTGCAATGACTCATAAGAAATTATATACGTAATAAATAAATGTGAAACGTTGTAATAAAAAATACTGTGCATCACACTTATCATTAATCGTGATACAAAAATATTAAAAGCAATTTTATGAGATACAATATAATTTTCACACACGTTTAATCGTATAAATGTCTTTTAAATATTTAGGCATGAATAATAAAAACTTTCTCCCTATTATAAATGTGTTACTTTCATTAAATTTGGTTCGGTTGTTTAATTAAAGCCCACAAAAATATGTTCTCAAGTAAACATAAAAACGCGTTAATTTGTTTAATATTCTATAAATAGTTTCAAGAATTATTTAACGTAAATTAATCAATATAAACAAAGAAATATGTATTGTTAGTGGTAATTTACTTCTTAAATTATAAAAAAATTGTGTCCTTGACTAATTTTATTATTAATACCTGACGGGAAAAGTTGCACGATATTTTTACATGTAAAAAAGTAGGTGTCTGTTTGGTCCATTAAACCCCTTAAACTAATCAATCGTTTTGTACACGTTTGAAAGCCGATATGATAGAAATGGATCTTAGCTACAATTATAAAAAAAAATTATACGTTTATGACATAATCTTATTTGTTCGGAGAGTTTTTTAAAATTACCTCCTGTTGTAATTATTTGATACTTATCTATTTATAATAGTTTAACAAACTTAAAAGAAATAATAAAACCATAATTATATTGAATGACTTATTATAAAAGACTTATTTGTTAATTCGACTGAATTTTTTTTATGAACTAGGACAACAACACACTAAAATCATGTCACCTATGATAACTCTATTTACAAATTACAATAGAGGGCCTTGAGGCTTGAGATTTATTTTTGTTTAACAATAAATTTCACAATAAGCTGAATTTAAAAA
>DWCF01002251.1:0-24941 GCA_018230265.1 Delias oraia | reverse complement strand
GCGCGGACTGTGGCGCGGTTGTCCATGGGTGGCGGTGTTCTCTTACCATATAGGAGACCCACTTGCTCCGTTGTCCGCTACACTATAAAAATAAATGAAAATTTCTTAAAGCCGAAATCTAGAATCTTAATATAACTAGCTGCTTACTAAAAATATATGAATGTACTAATTAATACTACTATTAAAGTAATTCCATAAAATTTAAATAAATTTTTTTAAAAAATTACCTTTGTCGTACTAAACATTCATCTAAATCGTATTTATAATAGATTATAATTTTATGGTAAGTTGCTGATTTTTACAATTAATTAATTTAAAAAGAAATAAAAATTCTTTCGTTCATCGATACGATTTGCAACATGCCAATTACAGTAGAATGTATTAACAATATGACAGGAGTTAAGGAAGTAGTGCGGGTTCTATTAAGAAATTTGTTCTAAATAACCAGTTTGACCATGTCACGCGTTCTATTTTATTATGGCTGCATTCGTGCTTGTTCATTTAACAATGACGTTCACCAATAAGAAAATATAAGCTCACGGCTACGTAGAGAATGAGTTGCTCCTAATTTCGTATTCATTTAAATAAACTAAATTGTTTTTCAATTAGCTCTATCATTTAGAAATACATAATTGCAAGATTCTCTTTGTCTTTCAAGATTAACTTTGTGTTTTATGGATACTTTTAATATAATTAAAGTAAGCTTGCTTGAAAATTCTATAAGAAAAAAATTCCATCTGGTAGTAAACAGACATAAGCCTGGGATGCTTGTATGATTAAAACTAATTTACCCTACTTTTGAAAAGATACACATTATGTTCTATAGTAAACATGGTAAGGATTTCCATTGCTTCGCAGATTTCATGCCGTGCGACGCGTAGAAACGTCCATAGCGAATGGATACTCAATGGCGACTCAATGGGCATGAACGGAGTCATATTTTTAGTAGTGTAAAAAAAGTAAAAATTATACTATAATGCTATTTATTGAATCTTGAATATCTCTCGTTTAGTTAAAGTTTATTTATGTAGTAGCAGATAAGCCGTTAAAAGCGGCAAAGAAAAAGATTTGTGTTAATATATTTATAATTCATTTTAAAAAAATTGATTCATCCTTAGGGATTGGGGTTTTTCAGTGAATTATGTTTGCAACAATTTTTTTCAATTTTTTAAAATACACATAATACACATTTACGAAAATTTGCATTTTCCATAAAGTACTTACAATTTTGACGTAGCTATTCATTTCGGTGGTTGTTGCACTGTCACAGAATCACTGGTAGCGAACGCGTTGTTCGCTGCGTCCGCGCAGACTGGTTCAGCCTGCAACCAAACGGTGGTCAACGAATGCACATACAACAAAACACGTGAAAAGCGGATCGCGGGGATATGGAAACTGTTTCGTAAGCGACCTTGGCAATAGTCAGAGCAATTCGATAAGTACATTTCCTTTACGTACTGTTTGATGTTGGCTGCGTGAGATTGGATGTGGCAGTAAGACGCTTTTGGTGCGAGTTCCAGTTATATAGGACAGACGGCGACCTCCAGGTTACAACCGCTCCATTTATCTTTGAGGAGTCCCCTATTCGATTTTTGTACACAATAATAAGAAGCAGTATCTGCTCTATTTAACACAAGAGTAAACTATCAGTTAAAATAATAGTTTTGTGTTTAAATTATTTTAATTTTGTGTTAAATACGTAATATGTGTCATATATTATGATATACTTAAAAATAACCTTAAATCATAACCTTAGTTAAGGAATTAACGTACAAAAAATATTATTATTATATATTATTTAAAACAATAACATATAATTTATACAATTTCACCTAAATACTAGAATCTAATATAATAGTTATCATATATTTAAATAAAATTAATGGAAGAATCACAAATACATCTACGCCTTGTCCGATAGTTTCTGGTACCTATATATATGAGTTTATGAAATCAAATTTACTTCACTCAAATATATTACAACCAAGTCAAGGTTGCAACTTAACAACAAAAGCTATTGTGTCGCACAAAGATAAGCTTTAATTACATAGCAGTATCTTTTTCATTAAATAAATAATTATTTTACCCTATTTTATTGTAAGTTTGTGATAATTCGCATTGTTTAACGAAGCAAAAATCTCAGATATAGCTTAACTATCACTTACCAGTATCTTAAAGATAAGGTAATAATTCTAAAGGTGAGGATAATATAAACTAAGCTTATGTCGCACGTATGAAATATCTGTCGAAACAAAATATGTAGTAATTACCCACCCATGTTAAATAATAATAGTAAACTATATCTTATCGAAAAAAACTATTATAACGTAAGTAGTTTTATTAAAACAAATATTTCGATGACAATATCAAAATCTATAAGGTAATATTCTTGCTACCTTAGTTTCCATTATCTATATATATATATATATATCGTATTCTTTACAATAATAATTTCACCCGTAGGATAGCCATGCTGAACCATAATATGCTAATGTTTATGCACAAATTGGGCCGGCTCGTCCGAAGCGATACGACGGGCTCACAGAATACTCAGTTTGAAATAGTAGTTGTATATGAAACGGTACTTCTTCTATGTTTCGCTGAGTGAGTGAGGATATCGGGCCATAAAAATTCTGCTTAATCGGCGTAAAAATTTGGCAACACAACCATGTTGTCCGTGGGCGGTGTTCTCTTACCATATGGGAGCCCCACCTGTTCCGTTGTCCGCGTGGAATAAAAAAACATATAGTTAGAATAAAAAACAATTTGCGTATGATAAGTGACATTTTACGTAACTAAAACTCTTATTATATTTCAACTCACAAGACAGTTAAAAATTGTAGCTGGATTTTTTGCATTGATAAAATTAATTTAACACATCCTATTTAAATGCGCCCTATCAAAATAAACTTATAATAAAGAATGTATTAAAACTTAATATTCAAACTTTTCCGGTACTGATAAACAGCATATAGATTGTAATTTAAGTCTTAAAGTTACTAGAAATTTTATACAAGGAAGCATAAAGGCATATAAACTTGTTTGGTAAATCATTTTATACTAAAATTTCGTGTTGACTTTATATATTTTCAATTTTAATGAAACTTTTACTAATAATGTAAAATCTTCTTTTTTGGAAATACATATGCATATAAAAATTGATTACCTACTTGGATTTTTTTCTGGTTAGCTGCTTCTTTAAGCAGTTCAAAAATCATGTAGTTTTTTATATTATCCAATGGATACAATATTATATAATTACTCTGGCAAATTATACCATGTTTAGGCATCATAAAACATTTTAATAGAATAATGAATGCAAGGTTTTATTCAAAACAATATTTAAATTGACAAATGTTTCATAATAAGAAATAATTTTAATTTAAATTGAGTTTTTTAAACAGATTGGTGAATGTTAATTTCATCTAAGATTACTTTTAGCATTCAAGATGTTCTTGTAATATTTTAATAGGAAAATGCGATCGATACCTACCTAGCTTTAGATTATTTGTTATGATATGATGAAGCATAGTTAGTCGCTCTTATTCAATTACGAGAATTTCAACACGTGTGTCACAGAAATTCGGTTCTCAGTCGGAAAATCTGTGTGAAAACTGTACCAGCTTCTGGTCACATTAAAAAGATATAGGCCCCTATCTTAGTACTTATAATATACTGTTTTTCTCCAGTACGCAGTTATAACTTTGCGTGGATACGCAGCTTAAAGTATTTATTACTATAGAATAAAATGGAAGAAATTTTATCTCAGTTGTAAAAATATGATAAAGATTTCACTCATGGGAAAGCAATACTGACGCAATTTAGCCGGCTCATGCGAAGTGATAGAGAATACTCAGCGTGAAACGGTAGGTTGTACTGTGTTTCGCAGAGTGAGGATATCGGAGGCCCTTAAATAAAATGCCGCTTAAGTGGCATAAAAGACCGGCAACACAATCAATGCGCGAACTGTGACGTGGTTGTCCATGGGTAGCGGTGTTATCTTACCATATAGACGACCCACCTGCTTCGCTGTCCGCTATAACATTAAAAAAATAATAATAATATGGTGCAATAAAAACTTATATATTAGGCAAGTGTCATCAAGATATCTGTCCTCAAAAATCCATATGCGACAAAACAAGGTATAGCACAACACTTCCGCAAAATCAGTGGCCCGCTGTCGAAGGTGAATGGCCGCGGGCTGTCTTGGACAATGCCAGTGAATGGGATAAATTTTTTCAATCTCATGCTCTGAAGCCCTACGTAGACTAATATAAAAAACTGTCTTCTGAGTGACTATTTTTATTTATAACAGATATTTTACTTTTAATACCTCGTCTATAATAATCTAATCTAATACATATACAGATTGAAAAATATTATGAAATATTACGTCTTAAATTTTATTTCAATGTTAAGACAATCAACTTACCCAAGAATAAATTGGAACGGATGTATGTATACAATCATTTGTTTTTAACGAAATTAAAAAAATTTGCTCGTCTCAAAACTCTTTATTTGGCTTTTATTTATTTGTTATAATATTTACGTTTTCATTTCTTAAGATTTTCTCATGGCTTTAGATGTTATAAGTTTTTTATAATATAACGGACAACAGAGCAAGTGGGGCTTCGATATAGTAAGACAACACCGCCGCCCATGGACAACCGCGCCACAGTCCGTGTATAGGTTGTGTTGCCGGCATTATTAGACTACTTAAGCGGCATCCGATTCAGATTTTTCTGTTAGCCCGTAGTATTATATTGAACGAGCCAGACCAATGAGTGCGTCCGCATATGCCTCAGCATAGCTCTCCCTCGGGTGCGACAGTATTAAAACACTCGCCACTTTCAAGCCCTTCCAGAGATCGAAGAGTTTATAGATTCAATTATAATTAGCGTGAACGGGAGTTGAACCCGCTGGAAGTTCAAAGCTGTTGTAAATTCTTTATACAGGAAAATTTACTCTCCTATTTGAGTTTACCTTGAAGTTATATATCTACTTTGTAGGAGCAAAACATCATTTGTATATAATCTCGAATTAGTAAAATGCAGTTGTACAACAGAGTCGTTGACAACGTTTTGAAGGTTCAGTTTGACAACATCTAACCGACGTAAATTTAGTCTACCAAAACCATCGACTATGAAGTTTCCCTTTCAGAAATTACGCGGGACTCTAGTTTCTGGCTTCCGAGCAATTTGGCCAGCCCATGTTAATCTTGCGGTGTGTATGTAACGAATTGCGATTTCAGGCTTATCACATAGGTATAGGTACTCGAGATTATAGTATGTTCTTCAAACTCTACCTTTTTGAATAATACAAAATTCGCCGGTTAATTTAATATCATCAATTCTTATACGAAATAAATAGCCTTCTAAATAAACTATAAGTCAAAAGTGATTAAGGTTCCTTTCATTTCACTTATATTACTAAAAAAAGATCATAATAATGCAATATCCGAATAACACAATTTTATATAATTTATACTTGATTAAAAAACCTTGTTTGGAACTCTTTCCTCATTTGCTGTATAATTTATTTTTATATTTATATTATTATGATTTTAATATGTAGGTACCTGAAATGATACAAATATTTAACTAGTAGATATTTAGTCATTAACTCGATATGAGAATGATGAGTTGATTGAATGATTAGTTTGTTCATTTATCTACCTGTCCAGCTAAAGTACGTCTCTGTCTATCTATGAATCATATCTTATGAATTTAGTAGGTATATAGAAAATGAGATAACTTCTTGCAATTGATGTAATAATTATATTATTCTATTGATATAATTTTTATTGCCTTCTCGCAACATTGAACTTGCAATTTGACATTGGCCCAATTGTTGTCTATGGTTCGTTGATCCACAGATATCAATAAGATCACAGATCTGTTCAGGTGGATAAATTATTTTCCTCTTAATTTTAAACTCGACCCCTGAAATTACCTAAGCCGTAGTTGGAAATAATATTTTGAACACCTAAAATTACTTTAATTTTTACTGCTCTGGTATGGTTAGATTCTAAATCATAATAATCTATTTACAAAACATATTTAATAAGTATGTAGGTATAAAAGTTAGAGGATTTTTATGATGTCATGTCTGTAATAAATGGTATAGTAAAGATATAGAAGCATTAAAAGATAATAATAAACCCGTGGGAGAGCCATGCTGAAACATATGCGGTCGCACTAGTTGGGCCGGCTCGTCCAAAGTGATACCACGGGCTCCCAGAAGACTCAACGTGAAATGGTAGGTACTTGAAACGGTGCTTCTAATGTGTTTCGCTGAGTGAGTGAGGATATCAGAGGCCCTTAAAATGTCGCTTATATGGCGTGAAAAGCTCGCAACACAAAGAATGCGCGGACTGTGGCGCGGTAGTCTATGGGCGGTGGTGTTCTCTTACCTTATAGAAGCTCCACCTGTTCCGCTGTTCGCTATACCATTAAAAAAAATTGAGTATATAAAGGCAAAGGTAAATTTTTCGAGCAGAACTACTTCCTAAACGTATTAAAGTAACAGTGTTTTTTGATTAACCAATATAAGTTGGAAATTATACAATACCTGCTATAACAATACAAAGCTACGTGTCATAAAATGAGCGTAACGAAAGTGGTAATTTGACACAAGTGCCGCCGAAGCGTGCCAAGTGATCTTGGCACCAATATTGTTAAATAACGATTTTTGCTGTGTTATACTAAGCTAATGTACAAGGTGAAGGTGTTGCCATATTCCAAATTATTTTAATGATCCCTTTTTTTAATTACTGTAAGTTGATTTTTTAAATAATTAAAATTTGTTTTCAAGGTTATTCTTAAAATTTAATCAACTTTCAACTGTACATGGGTGAAAAACACACAAACACTGTAGTTTTTTATGGTTGGTAGGTGGATCTCCTATATGGTAATAGAATACCACCGCCCTTGGACAAACGCGCTACAACTCTGGCTTTGGTTGTGTTGCCGACATTTTACGCCGCTTAAGCAATATAATTTCAAGGGCCTCCAATATCCTCACTCAGTGAGCGAAACACAGTATAAATACTGTTTCATACTGAGCATTTTTTGAGCAGTGGTATTCCTTAAGACGACCCGGCCAAATTAGTGCGTCAGTACCCATCTGCTTCAGCATGCCTTGCTTTAATACTCGAAACGAGCTACCATCAGCTCGTTTGCAATATTAAAATATTTTTTATGAAATCAATTATGAATTATGCTGTAGGCCATGTTTATAACATTGTATTTATTTAACCTCATACGTAGGTTTATTAAATTATAACTGTCATATAGGTCACGATATATTTAATAAACTTTTCATAGATACTTGAAACTCGCTACTTAAAAGTAGCGGTATATATATTTATGTTGTGTTACCTCGTCTCGAGGCTTTTTAGGAACAATTCTGCTAGGATAAAAATTCTATAGGTACCATTAGATAAAAAAATAATGCTGCAAAATATGATCGTTTCTAATACTTTGAATACCTATGATTGCATTATTAAAGGGTTGAAGGATTTTCGGCTTGACTCTTGGCGTTGCATATAGATGTTGCTTCGTTCTGCATCTTCTACCGCATCTTTCACGGGGAATGCTGGGAGGAGCTGTTTCTGCTAAATTTCATCATCGAACATCGAGGCAGAACGGAAAGTTTCATCGCTTTCACCTCGATGTTCAGCGTTTTTTAAGGCATTTTGTGCCGCGTACCACCTCTCTGTAAAATCAGCTGCCAGCAGGGGTATTTCCAATTCAATACGACTTAGGGACCTTCAAAAAAACAGCGTACCCATTCCTTAAAGGCTGGCAACGCACTCGCGGTTCTGCAAGGGCTGGGGATATCCATAGGTGAAGCACCGCTTGCCCTTGGTGAGCCTCCAGCTTGTTTGCCACCGATTGTATAAAAAATATATTTAAAAAAGTAAGACATCGTTTGTATGTGCCAGAGAAATTAAAAATTATTAAAACATATACAGAGCTTATCAATAATTAGATACAAAAAGAGACATGTTTTGTGACACCATACGTATGCACTTGTTAAAATGATAAAATTTTAAAGGTGACGCAGTGAAATTAACTTGAATACTTAGTTAGATAAAATATAACAGCGGAAGGAAGAATGTAGTGGCCTTGTTTCTACTTCCGACGTCTTGAGACAGGGTTCGAAGCCTGGCCTTCTGTAGTATCAACTAATCGATATTAATTAATTATTTATTTCAACAGTAGAGCAATGAATGTCGTATCATTCTAAAATCACATCTTTTCTTGAAATATATTCCGTCTATTTTAAGTTTCTAATGCAGAGCTACTTAATTAAGTACTTAAGTTGTTTTAAATATCCGTCATCTACATCAGTTTTCACTGGCGAGGTTCTTGCGATTCTAGAAGCCATCCTTTTTGTAAATTCTCATAATTCAAAACAGATTGTCATGACTTATGTCTACTCTCCAAAATCCATCTTAAAGAATCTTGGCTGCTTGAAATACCTCCAAATTAATAAAAGGTAAACATTACGATGACATTCAACCGAGTCTTCGTAATTCTTTGTGTTTTTTTTTAATTCCGCCAGGCAAAAAAATCCACCACGTCTACCATCTGAGGACTCCGATTGGGTTGTGCATGAACTCCAGTACTTTTGGCAAAACTAAGGATCCGGAGTCACTCACTCCGTATGCGAATGTGGACTGAAAACTGGAAACGTGGACCACAAACTAATCAATTGTTCGTCGCTCTTCTTATAAGTGTCTCCCCCTGACATTCCTCGTTCTACATTCTTTAAAATGTATTTTCTTACTTATCTTTTAACCAATAATTAATTTAATTTTATGTAAAAATTGTTGTATGGTTCATAGTTATATGTAAGTTGTTTAGAAGGCTCCCTTTCACTTTAGGGGTCGGCGAGATGGGGGGGTGGCATATATTTTTCTGGAAAGCCATTAAAAGTTATGTCGACCCCCACCCTTCTTATGTGGCGCCCATGCGTATAAATATTTTTTTTAATTTTTCAAAATAATTATGTTTTCATGGATTTTTCCCTTTTCTTACTATATTAGTAGATAATTTATTATACTGCATTGGAATACATTCATTCATTAGAGAAAAATAATTTAAAATATGAAAAAGCATTAAAAAGGCACAAAATTGCATGTAAAAGTAACTAAGATAGGACTGAGGTAGCGTTAAGATAGGATTAATATGGACGTTAGGTTATATAACTTAGGTTAAATAAATTAAGTTAGGTTAGGTTAGGTTGTACTCTATAGTGATCGAAACAGTGTTAGAATATAAAATTTTGCTATAGAAACGTATTATTCTGCAAAATAAAAAAATATTTCTGAGCATGCATCGACATACCTTTCGAAGGGCTTTCCAGAAATATATATGACCAACTCGACGACCCCTTAAGTGAAACCCTATGTTTTGTTTCACTGGCAGAATTGTGACCACTAGTCAGAGAGGCAACAAAATAAGAAGAAGAATTTTGTTTTTATTCTTCTTCGATTATCTGTCTTTAATTATGTAAACATCATACTGACACTGTCAAAATTTTGACAGTGATACATGAGACATGACCACTAGTTGCAGAGATCGCAAAATAAGAAGTTTTTTTAATGATTATATGTAGAATAAAATCAATTTCGTTTGTATGTTAAAAATATTTTAAAGTTAGGTATAAGTGTTGATATTTTGACTATAGAAATGTCTGTAATGGTAATAGCAGTTGCCACTGATAGTGGAGTGCCTATATTTTCAAGAAAACGTGGAAATTTCGATAATGTACGTGCAAAAAGCAGTTATGTTTAAAAAATTTACTTGATACGATGTCTCCAAACTATACATATCTAATTTCAGGTTCAATTTTCGACCATAGCATCTCTTCATGGCATTAAAATGTTCAGCAAATGCCATAACATAACATTAATTAAAACACTCGTTGATAATGGATCTATTCTATGGAAAGAGTACAGTAAAAGGTTTAAAATTTTTGCACTAAATATATAAATGAGATCTTAATGCACTTTAGAGTGCGTACTTGTTTTACACAAAATTAGAGCACATCCTAAATGTATTATTTTTCAGTATAACACTTATAGGCATTGTTACTGGAGGGCTTGAATGTGATCTTGACATTTTATTATCATATGTTTATAATCTCATGGTTTTTTGTATTGGGAAAAAAGAATTGGAAACCCTTCAAAATATTGATCAAGTAAAACGTGAATTGCGGCAATGCTATCCTATTTTAGATATTTTATTAGAGACATTAGATCCAAATGGTGTATCACAATCTTGTATGTTTTTGGATCTTATACAGTGTATGTTATGCCCACAGGCACAACAACTACAGGTACTATTTTTTATAACTTATTATTATTCTTAAAAACTAAACAAATATTTACTCTTCTTGGTGAGTTAGTAAAGAGCCATTAGTAAATTAAACTGATTTATTTTCCTATGAAATAAATAACATTTCTAGATACCATTGCGACTCAATAAATGATATATTCCTATTTATAGAAAAAAAAATTCTTTTTATAGCAAGTTCTAGATGGCTATTCCGAAAGAGTAACTGGTAGATGGGCATGTCTCAGCATTTATGGTCACTTAGTTGCAACCAGCTCAGACTTTTATGAACTATCCACAATCGAAGCAAAGTTACTCATAATGCTAGCTGCATCTCAAGACGGTGCACCATTACGGGAAACTCCAGTTTACTTACCACAGATGAGCCCTAATGTAAGTTGTTAAATACATTTTTTGTTTGATTTGTGAAGGTTGTCTGAAATTAATATAGTAATTTTTAGAGAAATAACAATGAGCAAGAACTAAAAAATATTGCATATTCTGTTTAGATTTTTTTACTGTAGTTAAAGTGATTTTCACTTTTCATGATCCTGCAGGTTGCTTTCAGAGCAGTAACATGCAAGCTACTTGCTGATGTCTATGTATTGGTGATATGTGGGGCAACACCACCTCTTGCAGAGATAGATGACATTGTGTTACAATGTTGGGAAAATTCTGCCCATATCATTAAGGAGGCAAAAATAATTTATCCCAGAAATTTTCCTCACAGTATAATATTTGAACCATGTATTTTAGGGTATGATTTTTAAAGTATGCATGGTTTCCCAGGGATACTAACTAACTTGAAATGCTTAAACAATCTATCGCGATCAACAATAAATATTGTTTCCTCGGGACTTGACTTATTTCACTGTGAAAGTATATCAATATAATATTTTGTCAGCTTTAACAGTACTTTATTGATATATAAACAATCATAATTGTAAATGTCATATAAGTATTACATACTAGAGTGTGTTAAGTAAAGTGATGACATTTGCAAGAATAATTAATGTAAAGTCTTTAATTATGTATAGGTATAGCTTTTATAAATATTTCTGTCTTTAACTAAATGTATATGTATATCGTTTTCTCATAAAAGTATCCCTTGCAATCTTCTTTTTACTAAAATGAATGAGAATTAATATTTATAACTTTGTGAAAGTTTACTATTTACTACTCACTCTTTACTAATTTTATTTACTTTGTAGATTTCTAATAGTGAACATAACGAAAAAAAGGTGTGTAGTATCACGACACTTACAAGGCAACCAGAAAGGCAAGAGTATATCTGGGCCACACAGGGTTGATATATTAAGGACATTCTTTGTTGCCACTGCTAGAGATCTGGTACCAGAATTTCAAGTTAATGAAGATGATAAAGGTCTTTTATTTTTTTATGTTTCATTTTACCTAAAGGAAACCTTTCTTTATTATCAAAACTATTATGTTAATATATAATAGACTTTATTACAGAAATAAACAGTTACCAATGTGTTCCAAGTGAGACATATTGGTGCTCTGAATACCACAAATGGCACGGACGTCGAACTGCCGATCTTATGGCCTGTGTGTTGTATGCACCCACCATACCTATACATACTATAAGGTACTATTGTTACATATTGTATAATAAGAAAATTTTGTTTATTTTTACCAAATTAATAAGATGTATAACAATTACCAATATAAAATGTTTTTATTAATCCATTTGTAAACACTTTAATTTTCAAATCAAACAGTAATCTTATACTAGACTACAAAGAAACCGCAAAACACTGTTTCGGTTAGGAATTTTTTTTAAATCAACTTATATTCAGCAGTAATAGTTTTAATTTTGTCTGTGTGAGTAAAGTTCTTGTTATTATTTTCATTCCAGATTATTGACAAATAAAGTATTACAAGAGTTTTCGCACAATAAAGAAGTGTTTTGGTAAAGATGTAATATTTTTATACTTCATACACTTAATCTCTCCTGTAGTTGTGATATGGGTTAAATAAAATAAGTATTTATTATTTTTAAAAATATTTTATTTATGATTATGTCTAAATGCTTAAAACACATAGAGAACAAACACTGAATATAAGGCATGTCACGTCAATTTATTTATCTTTACTAAATTTCATTTGATATGGATTGTGACTGAAAAATTATAAGTATGCCAAAATTTTTAACATAATTTAATCATAAATATGTACCTTGATTTGTCACGGATGATATAAAACTATTTTTTAATCACCACATTACACAAGATCATGTTTCATATAAATCACATTTTATTCAAGTTGCAACTCGAGACTCATACTTATACACTTTTATATTGTATAATTTTATATATATATATATATATTTTTTTAAATGCAATAATGAATTAATTTATTAAAAATAATACCACGATTTATGTTCGAAATTGATTAAAGCAAAACCA
Source organism: Delias oraia (assembly GCA_018230265.1). Taxonomy (NCBI): domain Eukaryota; kingdom Metazoa; phylum Arthropoda; class Insecta; order Lepidoptera; family Pieridae; genus Delias; species Delias oraia. Next base: position 12,169 of record DWCF01002251.1, on the reverse strand, counting down.
ATAATTATTTTATGATTATCACAATTTATCTTAACACCACGTTTTTATATTTTATCGAAACATAAAAATGTATTAAGAAATTATAAGCAGAGGTCGCTCCTAGCAAGGTGCTTATAAATCGAACGTCAAAAAAATTTAATCCTATAGAAAAATAAGATTCCATTATATATAAGAATGGTGTCATTTTTGAAAGTGTAAGATAATTATAAAAAGGTGTACAAAAGTCTTATAACTAATCTAAATAAATTACAACAACTGCGAAAGCACTGTGATTCCCTAAATAAAGCAAGGCGATAGACCAAGATTTCATCAATGTCCTAACATTAAAATGTCAGCATTTAGTTGCTATTTTCAAGACTATAAAAGGTCTTTTTCAAGATAAACTTTTTACATTTTATAAATTAATGCATACACAACTGTTTGAAAAACTTATTACTGACACACAATATTAACTTATCTGATAGAATTACAATTCAATTAAGTAATAAGATTAATAATAAAGGGTGGCTCTCCTACATAAAAAACTATTACAATATCTTTAATGTTCGTTGTCCAACATGTGAAACACGCCGACTGGTTTCTCTTTTAAATAGTAAACATTTGCCAAACTTTATCTATTTCATAATACAAACCTGAGAAATATACTAATCTACTTACAATTAGTACTTGTAAAAACAAAAAACTTCAATTAGTTATTACAGTAATGCCCCGACTTAAGCTACCCTGTTTTACGCGGATTCGGAGAATTCGCGTTGGCTCTCTGGCTCCGCCCTCTCAGTGATCAATTTGCGACAAGATTGAACGTGTTCCGCGTAGAATTATTTTACGTATGCAGTGCGTTTTAATTATAACCTCCAATTAGAAACGAACAACAAATGAGTCAATTGAATCTTAACAAGAAAAAAAAACACTCTTTGAATAGTTTCAGATCCTGAATAAATCGATAACATAATAGAAGTGGTCGATATCTTCCAACAATTAAATTTAGAGGTCGATCATGATGACTTTCAAGAATTGCTAGATTCACACAATCAAGAACTAATAATTGACGAGGACGAGGACCCAGTTGAATCAGTAAATCAAATGACAATTGCAAACTTAACAGAAGGACTCAATTCAAATGAAGGAGTTAGAAAGATTCGATTCTAATGAAGAAGACGTTTCTACTACTGGTATGCTACGGGGAAATTTTGCGCGAGAAGAAGAAAAACATAAGTTGTCAAGCAATTTTGTTAGAATATATGAAGTACTTTAGCCATAACAATGTAAATTGTTTTATTATCCTACATTCTATTTAACATTTTTCTTCTAAATTATTGTTTTCTTGAAACTCATGTACCGATTAAACATACTTTATATGTATGTATATGCAAAGTTGAACCCCGACTTACATCGAATTCGACTTACACGGCAATCGCTCGGACCCACCTATAGCGAAGTCCGGGATATTACTGTCTGTTTTCGAACAAAATATTTTTCAATCGAGGTTTATAAGATAAAATGTATATTATTTGAAAAAGAAACTAACCTTAGGCGATTGACTTTGTGATCGAAACGTCTGAACTATGCAACCTGGCCCAGGCCAAGTGCCGACAACTAATTCAACTGACTTGAATTATTTAAAACTTAAGTCTGCATTGTGGCTGCTTAATTTGACACTTAAGCTGTTGAATTAAGTCGAATATTTTAAGTGAAGGACCGACTTTCATCTCGAGCAATTCAATGATTTCATCCTTCGTTAGTTGTAGCATCATCGATCCGTTAATCTGCCTAAAATTCACGCAGTAGGGCTGGCAATCGTTGACCGTTAGGAATTTAGCTACATCTGTTGTAGTCCAATTCTCCGGATCAATGGCGTTAAGTATGTCTAATGGAACTATCGTATTAACCAACCTGGGAATTATTTTGTCATCTGCATTCTCTGGAATCCCGGGACTTTTGACGGGAACCGACGCGATCTCCATTTTATTATCTGTCAATTCTTCAGTTTTAGGAGTTTCGACTGGAGGAATTTTCACCTGAAAATGGAGATAGCTTTATATATAAACTATAAAGACACAATACATCATTACGTCTTACAAACTGTATTTTATATAATTTATAATTAATTTGCGAATATGGTTTCCATTTTCGACTGTGGGACAATAGCGCTGAAACCACTATACGACCCGCAAAAACTCACCAGCTCTTCCTGACTACTTTCGGGTAGGTCATTTTGTGGAAGTTCTTGCTTCGGTTTATCCTCGTTATCTACTTCCATTCTTACGGGTATCTCGGGTTCCGTTACACTGGCCGGTGGTGATAGGCTTTTTGTCTCTGCGACGTCTGAGATGCTCTTTGTATCAGCCACATCCGAGTTTTGTGAGCTTTCCTCTGTGGTGTTTGGCGGTTGAGGGGTAACTTTTGTAACTGAAAAGATTCGCGATGAATATGACTTTCTTAGGGGATGGTACAGCAGCTGTGATATAATGACTATGAGCTTAACTATGCTATTTCGAAAACAACGCTTTTAATATTTCTAGCCACCTTGTTTCCGCCTCCTGCGTGCAGGTTTGGCGTGCTGTTTCCTAACACGCGGTTGAGGCTGTTGCGGTCCTTCCAGACGATGTCCAACTGCCCTGCACCACCCTACTGGATACACATCCGTGCTGTGAGCCCATAGCCACTGGTCGTACTCTCCACCCCATCCATCGAAATGGACCTAAAAACACATTTAGCAATGAAATATATAGTTCTATCACTATACGCGATTCTTTCAGACCAATTTCAAGGCTGAAAAGCAGTCACTCATCGAGGAATATAAATACCTTTAATAAATCAGCCACGACCCTTGCCACAGTGGCCACACACACGAGACGTGGATCCATTAGGTCGGCGCACTCCAACCGCATCCCCGCCACGAACCCGTGCGAGATCACGTGACCACGCGCCACGAACACCGACCGGCTAGCCGCGAGGGCGCCACTAGCGTTCAAATACTCCTCCCAACTGAAATCCTCTACTGTATACCTGTATGAGACGTACAATACACATTAATTCAAGTATAAAAGCAGTTCAATAAGGAAATGTCACTTTTGTACATATAGCCACTAATTTTGAACTAAATTCAACTCTACGGTCTTATGGATGTAAAGAGTTAACCATCTTCTATATAGTAAACTAAACTGTACTATTAAGGTTAAGGCTTTTGTTTTACATCATATGTAAAATCTTCTGAGTAACTAAAAATAAGAAGTAACATCTGTCCATATAAAACTTACCCAATGGGTGGAACCAATGATATATTATTGGCAAGTGAAAAACCCACAGGAAAGATGCAGGGTGACCGTTGATGGTAGCAAAACCAATCTGCACCAGAAGCATCAGCTGGGTAACAGTCTATCTTTATCATCATGTAGCCTTCATTCAAGATCTGCATAACAGTCGCCGCACATACCGCCGACAAATTCAAAGGATCTATAGCTTCTAACTTCATTCCTTCAGAGAACAGCGGCGGCTCGTTTGTTGGATACTTGTAAAACATATCCGATGTTGAATCATTGGGCAAAAGTCTACCAGCAGCCACTCTTTGGCAGTAATTCTGGGGAGCGTCCAATGTATGGCCAACTCGGAATGCCCAACCAACTGGATGAATAAGTGGAGAATCTTCATGACACCAAAAGCCATTATCTTCAGGGGAACTATCGTAGTATTTTACATGTAAACGTTTGCCAATTATTTCGCACACACTCGCTACCTGTAATACAAAATAATTTAGCTAATGACCTGTTCTTTTTTCGCGTTGTTTTAAATTAGAATTGGAATTTAGTTTCTCATTTTACATAGGTATATCAAAAACTTCAAAAACAGATTGTACTGAAAATGTAAAATTAATTGTATAAAGACAATATTTAAAATATTAAAATTTGGTTGTACTTAAAACGATACTTCTGAGTTTTGCTGATTTAGTTAGGATATCGGAGGCCCTTAAAAATACCGCTTAAGTTGTCGATAATAAGCCCACAACACAACAATGCGCGGACTGTGGCATGGTTGTCCATGGACGACTAGGTTCTCTTACCATATATGAGACATACATACAGGTCAGTATTGTATACAACGGGCGCTCGCAACGGATCGTTGTGTGCTTTGTATAGAAACTCTAACAAGTGCGTCCTGTCCGCGCCGTACGCGTCGTACATCGGTAATGTCGACACTGTTGCTGCCAGAGCCAACTTTTTGCGATGCGTGCCGATGCCGTCATACGAATTACCATTTTAAACTGGATTGTATAAACCAATCGCAAATGTCAAAATCACTACGAAAATCTGAACGAACTGGCATCGACACTGCCGATACAGTGAATGCACCATGACCATTAAAAAAATACAATAAAGAATAAATGGCTGTAAAACTTGGTTGAATTACCTTTACTTGAGAAATTCTATTTTTATCGACTACTTCCATAATGGAGCCTATTGTGAATCTAGACACAAGACTATCATTAAGTTTTGTATAAAAATTAGCAGGCAAGGTTCTAGCTCCAGTCAACTGCTTAACTAAAAACCTGAAATTTATGTTATTTTTTAATTTACCAACAATATATATGTATTAGTATTAATAATTAAATTCTCTCTTATAAAGATAGATATTTCATTTAATTGTTATTTAAAATATTTATACTAGACAGAGATAGTTATAATTTTCTTTGCTAAGTAATTGTATAAACTATGTCTATTTATACTTACTTTTTCCAATCTGTATATTTATCTTCTATACTTCTAGGTGGTATTAAAGGTTTTCCTCTAGTTGCACACCATCCAACAGGATGTACTTCAGATAAGCATAAATTCACCCAAAAGTCCTTTGAATTGTCACTGCCAAACCCTTCATACCTCAATAGACCCATATAACCCTTAACCTGTGGTGAAAAAACTAATAAACAATCTATACACACAAACTATACACTATTTACTTAAAATCAAATAGTTAAGGCACAATAACCTGGCCATTCTTTAGTACATATATTAAAGACAGGTACACTAACCTTAAATACTGTAGCTACCCAGAAAAAGTCATTCAATTTTGCAGAATAATTTTCTACATCTGTATTTTTTACTTCCACTTTCATTCCCTCAAATGTATTGTCCCACATTTCATGTAGAGGGGCATGTTTAAATAAGCTAACAGGAGCTGCGAGGAAATCACAACCGAATAGTTCATCTTTCCATTCATAACTATTGGCTAATATTGCTGCTGAATGTTTAATTGGTCCAGCCTAGAAATATAGTATTTCAAAATGTAGAAATAAACTTAGAAATACATTTAGAAGTTACATTTATTATTATAAATGTTTATCTGATAGATAGGTATCTATCATATTAATAGAAAAATTCTCATGTTGTTGTTATTTAAATACATAGTACAATTGACATAACTGTAGAGTTTCTAACTGACTACCCATTGTACATATGACTTGGGGACCTTCAAGAAAAGAGCGTACATTTTCCTTAAAGGCCGGCAACGCATCCGTGGCTCTGAAAGTGCTGGGGGTGTCCATGGGCCGACTGCTTGTCCTAGATGAGCCTCCTGCTTGTTTGTCACTGTTACTATAAATAAATTAAATAAATTAATTGTCCTGCTGGAATTCAACCTGAAAACAACTCAGCACAACATTCGGATATGTCAAGTAGTAAGTATTTCTTACCTGCAGATCACTATAAGTGGCCTGCCAATGCTGGAGTTGTGGTAATGGTTCCAGAGGAATCATGCCAGCCATGTGTTCTGCCCCTTCCATTAGTTTGAATCTCCAATTACAACGTTTCTTTCTAGTGCTACTTGCATGACATCGGAGTGAACAAAATTTGCTGTTTGTTGGATAGAACTGATTCTTTCTACCAACTCTACCGCATAATTCACATATTGCTAGAAAAACATAATTAACTTTATTAATATGTCTAAGCATTAAGCTTAAAATAATTAAATGTTAGATTTTTAAATGATATTGCATTGCTGGATAGCAATGCACAAAATTAAGACATTTTTAAATGCATATTTCTTATAATAAAAATATTTTTTTTCCTATCCACTAACTTCTAATTCTACCTAATCCCTAGCCACTTAAAACTTACCAAAACTGTCTTTTTCTAAAGGAACGACCGATAAATCATCAACTATGTAATTATCACTTATAAAATTACTGGAATATATTTCACTGTCGGCATTGTAATGGGCCATATTCAGACAGCTTGAAATTCACATACAACAATGAGGTTGTAAACAATGCAGCTGTCATTTTCCTGAACCATTCGTAATTCGGTGTTCTGATTATCTAATTGAATTAAGACTATTTCAATTTTCTTAATAATAGAAGGTCTTTGATTATTAAATAATTCCGAAATATTATTACCCTATCTGCGTGGTATGATTTAAATTTTTATTTTTCGGTACATATATCCCATCACAATACACCTGCACAGACAGCTGTAGACTCTACACGCATCTGTCTCCAAGAGTGCACGATATACATCGATGTTTAAAAAATACTCGATATATACATCACGCAATTAGTTAAGATCGCTCGGCAAAAGTGTTGGAGGCAATCCGCGCATATGTACAGTTGCGCACAATACTCTCTGTGCGTTTTTAGGCACTTTATTTTTTTAACTTCTATTACTATTTTTGTACCTTAGTAACATAACATAATAACACTAGTTTTGTTTAACTTACCTTGTAAAACATTACATCGCGTTTTAATCTTTTATGTTAGAAATATAAAAATATTTTTCATATTAATCTGTTTAATTAACTCTATTTAATTCACTTTAAAAGGAGTACTTATTTATAATAACAAATTATAGTAATGGTTATCGATACATTTATATTAGATAAACCGAAGTTAATAACGATTATTTTTAAAATTATTGTGGCTCGGCCTTTAGCCATATCATTTTTAAATTATTAGGTACAACTTAAAGCTTTTTTACTAAATTTAATATCGATACATATCACTAGTGATTCCATGTTATCGATGTATTTTTTAATTGAAAATACATTCATGTTTTATCTATTTCAGAATATAATGGCACCTAAAAAGAAAAGTTTAGTCTAGAAGTTTTACGACAAAATTGATGGCTAAAATCTAAGTTACGAGAAAAAGTTATCAAGTGTATACAACAAACTTATTTGGGCATATTCGTAATATCCACAAGGCTGCTTATATTAAAATTATCCATTTAAAATTGAAGGACTACATCGGAGAAAGAATGTATCGTGGAATCAGTTCTAAAGATCGGTTCAAAAGCGGTCCAGGTACTTAACAAAGGTATTGATTAAAGGGTCAAAATAAAGTAAAATTTTGTTTTAGTATATAATAATAATTGGGATATATTAAAAATAAATATAAAGGTAATAAAATTATTTTAATAAATGTTTGCTTTTTATTTCTCAACCTCATATGTATTTGACTTATAGAAAAATTAACGATGTCTTTTTGGATACATCAATGTATTCAATCGAAAAAACATCGATGTTTTTTAATTTCATCACTATCGGTCTTGTGGGTCAATCGGTTTTTCAGAGATAAAATATACGTCATTAATCCACAGACTGAATATTTATACAACATCGGGAAATTAATAGGATATCAAGTAACATTCATAAAGTATATCAATACTTCAAAAAATAATGCACTAATTAAAATTTGATTCGTCGACAATTGCTTTCATTTATGATACAGGGTAATAAGCCAGAGAGTATTTCAGTGGTTCTGTCTCCATATTACACCCAGTGATTGTAAAAATAATATTAATTTTAGTTGGTATTTCAGTAATCATATTTTCAAGCTTAACACTAGCATTAAACAAGCTATGAAGTGTTTTTGATAGATTCGTTTATAAAAGATCTTCGGTATAGTTTATAAAGTTCTCTCAACTGTTCTAGCGCAGCAAGCTCCAGAGACTGCTAATTTTCCCGGGGAATCATCCGCCATAAAATGTAACTTTTTGCTTTTTCTCGTGTTTCCATTTATTAATCAATTTAGTAGTAGGGACGCACACCTATGTTCATAAAATAAAGACATACCATGCCGCAAGTACCATTCAACAAAATAAAAGTACATACAAAGACAAATATATTTACTGAAAATTACAATTTAATAACATCAGAAAGGACGTTAAAAGTATTTTTGAAAAGTACAAGTTTTTAAATATATAAATAAATGAGGCTAATATAAATAATATTTCTAAATATATAATATATTCTTTTTTTGAAGGTGGATGCCAAATGAATTTTTAAACAATATTCTATCCAGTTTCACAGTAAATGACAAAAGCAATGACTTTAAATTAAAAAGATTAAAAAACTTATTCCTATTTTTTGCACAATGCTAAATTTTTTACGATATTTTTTTTTATTATAATTTTTTATTTTTTTTGTATTTAATATTTTTTAGTTTTTACTTAAATAAATTAAACAAAGAACATGCGGCTGAAATCCAGCATCCTGTTCAAAACTTGAAGTCGTTGTGGTCTCGTTTCCAAATCTCTGTTGTTAAATCGTACTCCACTAAAAAAAAAAAATCCCTTATTAATGTTTGTAGTGTAAAGTAAAAATTGCCACCAGTAAAAAATATTTTATATTAATTACCCTATTAAATATGTATAATTTAAAATGTATATAAATAGAATTAATATTGGCAAAAATGTACCCAAATAATAACTATTATAAATCAATTTTATTCAGAGTAGTATATGGTATAATACAGCTTTAATATATGGAAATAAAAAATTAACAAAATTACTTTGTATAATTTTTTGTTGGAGGAACTTGATACACATTAATACATCGAGGCATATTTCTCACACTATTTCAGATTTCTGTTCATCTTTTAGAATAGAGAAAAATGTATTATCACAAGAATGTTGTTTTTAATTTGAACGGCAATAGGCATACTTACGCAGTCAGATTTTTGGCTCGAGTACAAGCAAGATGGGCGTAATATGTCGGCGTAGGGTAAGAAACGGAACGAGTACAGCGAGAGTAGAGGTGACACAAATAATAGGTCAGCTGCTCTACTTCCTCTATTGGAATATTGCCATCGTTGCGGATACAATAATAGCGTGTCGGTCTAGCTGTGCCTTTTATTGCTTGGTGGGATACCTGAAATTTTAAAAATTAACGTTTAATATGTAATATGTATCCGAATTTTAATTTTTAAACAGTTCCATAGTCTAGCGTTACAATATTAATTTTGTTTAACCATAGCATAATTTTCATTTTGTTGCGGGGAAAAGAGACTAAAGTAAAGTGATGTAAGGCTAAATTGTTTTCATTATGAAATATAAAAAAAAATATGTAAGACATATATATATTACCAAGTAAAAGTCCATTTCACTGTTATGTACAATGTCTTTATCGACAACGGTTCCTGGCAATACATTCTGTGAATTAGTTGCACCCAAGAAAAATCTGTAATAGTAAAATTTACTGTTTCACTTGCATGGAAATTATGCAGAAGGTAAACACGTTTTGACAACATTTTGCAAGCCAAAGGAATAATGTCTTTTATCAATGAAATTACCTAGTGTGGTGCCTTTTCTGTACTAAAAGGAACAAGACTTCAGGCTTGACGTTAGGTCCGGCGAGTCGTTCATACGCCTTGTATATACCAACCATTTCATTGTTCATTACCTTCAAATTTATCATATGTTATTAAAATATAAAAAAAGCCGAACACAAGTAGAATTAGCGATGATTTAGCGGTAGGAGTGGACTTGAATAGGCTGATGATGATGACTAAGTAATATACTAAAACATGTACGTACATAACGCTAACGGACCATTTGAAGCGTCTATAGTCTATAGGCTGATGAGAAATATGTAATAATGTATCTAATAGGAATAATATTGTAACAAACACTAATATAGATGAGAAAAAAGCGCTATTTTAATTCTACGCTCGAATATATAAATATATATTTATTGTATAGCAAACAACGGAACAGGTGGGTCTCCTATATGGTAAGAGAACATCGCCGCCCTTGAGCAACCGCGCAACAATCCACGTTGGTTGTGTTGTCGGCTTTTTAAGCCGCTTAAACGTCACTTTTTTAAGGACTTCGATATCCTCAGTCACTCTGCGAAACACAGTGCGTTAGCATATGCTTTAGCATGACTATCCCACGGATGCGAAATATATATAATTTATATGATATTATACATATATAGTATAGTGCAGTCTCATAACGACACTCAAGAGAATTAAAAAATATTCGTTATACTTAGTAATTTGTTACTACGAGGTTTGTTGTATTGAGGTTAGGTCGGACTAACATTCGTTTTAACAAGCTCAATATTGGGAATGATTGAAAGAATACGTTATAATAAAGATTAGAATTAAAAAATCGTTAAATAGAGATTCTATATAGATTCTATTATAGATCTTTCTATCTATATTTTCCAATGATTAAAACTACGCTACAAAAAGGATTAAGACAAAATTGATTCGCAATATAGAGGTAAATTTTGTATTAGCACACATGGACAGTTCTAGGGGATTTAAAAAAATCGTTAAATCCAGAAATTCATTATATTGAGGCTCGCTATATATACTTCACTGTATATATATCAATGAGTGAAAGGTATTATAATGAATTTGGAAATACGTTTCTGGAAACCTTTATGACACGCTAAAACAGGGGCGTCCATACAAAAAAAATGTACCGTTATGAAGCTATATAAAATTATAACCTAACAACATAATCTGTATCATATGTACGTCATATCATGCCGTAACGATTATCAAAGCACCCTTTTTATTACCTAGACTTTATGCTACTGTAATTAGTTATGTAAAGCCGTGTGTTATATTAAATATTATAATAATAATATTATATTTTAAGAATTCTTGAGTGTATAAAGCAAACCTGAGCAAATTGCCCTTCCGAAACTCCGTCGCGGAATACAAATATCTTCTTTGGAAGTACATTCTGGCGTCTTTTGTATACCTTCAAATGTTCCACCATCATATTCTCAAATTCCACAATAATTTCGATCTGAAAATAAAGAGTATAAATTACATTACTTATTTAGTTTTACAAGAAGAAAGTTCTAATCATATCTGTTAATACGCTTTGCAGGCTTACCTTTGGAGTTTGAATACTCAATTCAATATTATACTGAAAGCATTTTATATCGAAGGACGCAGTTACCGCGGCAATACTCGGTATGTCCGTCTGAAATATAAACTTACTTTTAATGGCTTTCATTTAATTAAGTTTACAAATTATAACATATTTTGTCCGAGTTTCAATGAATGAATAAATTTTGTAGTGTAAATATTAAAAATAATAAATACTCAGCGTGAAGCAGTACTAGTACTGTTTTTCGCATTGTGAGTAATGATATTAGAGGTCATTAAAAGTGCCACTTAAACGGCGTAAAAAACCAGCAACTTAAAGCAATGTGTGGATTATGACGCGGATGTTCATGGGCAGCATCGTTCTTTTACCATATAGGAGACTTACCTGCTACGTTATGCGCTATAGAATAAAAAAGTAGATAATAAAAATATTTTGTAAATAAACTGTCTATATATTTGTTTATCGAATTCTTCAATCTATATTGTTGTGATTACCGATTTTCCATTTTTTGAGATAGAATAGTTTCATATTTACGTTAATAGTAATATTATTATTTTTTATGTTTAACCAATATCCAATTCCAGGAGTGTTGTGATTATATATATACAATCAAAATCACATTTTTTAAATAAAGAGTACTGAAAGTACACATGAAATAGTTTATTACCATAAATGACAGGTTATATGCGCTTATTAAACACAATTAAAGATATTTTCGAAGCAACATACATTCATCATCATCATCAGCCTATCAAGCCTGGACATAGGCCTCCCCCAAAGACGCGGATCCCGCGACCTTCATGAGATCGTCCCTCCATCGCGTGGCAGGACGTCCCACTCTGCGTTTTCCGGTACGCGGTAGCCAGTCGAGAACCTTTCTTCCCCATCGGTTGTTGTTTCGTCGAGGGATGTGGCCAGCCCATTGCCACTTCAACGTAATTATACGGCGGGCAATGTCGGTTAATTTGGTTGGGCTGCGGATAACCTCATTTCTGATTTTATCTCGCAGCGAGACTCCGAGCATTGCCCTCTCCATAGCTCGCTGAGTG
>DWCF01002250.1:0-24961 GCA_018230265.1 Delias oraia | reverse complement strand
AGTGAACACCGCTACATCTATATGATGTTTTTTTGTTGAACAAACAATTCTACTTTTGGGGGCAAAAATTTCGTCATAGCAAAGGCTCTGCAAAGGTGTCCATGGGTGAAGGACCGCTTGACGTAGGTGAGCCTACTGCTCGTTGGCCACCGATTCTAAAAAAAAAAATTGTTCTTTTTATTTTTGAAAAATACAAAGAAATTAGTACAGTTGTTAAACATTAATAGGTTATTTTTATAGGTTATAGATTATATGTAGTAACTACACATGTTTTCTTGCAATTACAATTATATTTCTTCCTTCGATCAGAATGTAGGCACCTAGTATGAAGAAATTATAATGCAATACAATAAGATTATGTTGTGTTACTTTACGAAGGCGAAATAATTGCTACCATTAGCACGTAGGGAGCGAGCTATTGGGATTAAAATGTGTTTATCAGATGAAGGAATCTCTTCATCTCAGGCGTCGACAGATTCCAACAGTGATTGCTTAGGCCAATATTTAACTTAGGGCTACCAACTTGAGAAAAACAATCATGTGGGTGAAGTAGTAGTTTATTACTTTAGTCTGACCTGAAGCGTGTACTTTTATCAAAACTTGAGACAAGTTAATTTTTTAATCTAGGATATGTTGGGCAGTTTAATATGTATCTTTTTTATTTAAAACGTTGCCAAACGAGCAAGAGAGTATACTAGGACCTAGGGTATGCGATCCTCCGTCCACTATCCATAGTAACAGACCTGCGGGTGCGCTTCTAATAAAATGAATAAAACGATGTAGCTTTATAATAAATTTTCTATTTTTATTACACACGGCTGTATAAAATCGTGTATATATAATATTTTCTGTGGAAAGAGTTGAAGAAATATGTCTGATGTTTAAAGTATAAAAGAATATTCTTTATCCTTTGACTTTCGCTTCCTCCACTGTTTTTTACCTGGTACATCTAAAGATGTATCGGATATAGTTACAGTTTTACGAGTATTTTTTTGAATATGAATTGTTTAATCTTTCCAGAGGTAGCCCTAGTTGTGAACGATTGTTCACACTGGGATCTAGTAAATGGCATTCCTGTTTTTTGGTCGAGCGACGAGCGGAACGGATGCTCGGTATTCCGTCCAGAGACAATCATGTGCCCCGGCGGAATTCACCTCAACTCTTCCGGATTTTAGATATTTTAATCGAAGTTACACATTCTCTGATTATTGCTAGTCATGTTCCTACGTTTCAGTTTTTATGTTATCCTGCTAATATTATAATTAATGGTAATCTTTGTATATAACATCTAATATGTATGGATGGTTATTTTCTTACTATTCTATAGCTTACAAGCAGGTGAGTCTCCTATATGGTAAGAGAACGCCACCACCCATGACCAACCGCGCCACAGTCCACGCATTGGTTGTGTTGCCAGCCTTTACCGCCGCTTAAGCGGCACTTTCTAAGCGTCACAGATCCAGCCCTCACTTAATCTGCGAAACACAGTACAAGTACCGTTTCACGTTGAGTATTCTGTGAGCCCGTGGTATCACATCGGACGAGCCGGCCCAATTAGTGCGCCAGCATATGCTTCAGCATGGCTCCCCATGGTTTTTGTTTGTTACTCTTACACACAAAATCCACTAAATGGATTTTAATTAAAAACATAGGCTATATAATATAATTTTGTGTTAATAGGCCGAAATTTAATAAGAAGTGTTACATAAGTCAGATCCAGTATCGTACCGAGTAAAACAACGTAAGGGATCACTGGTTAAATAAGTATTTCTAAATGATGTAGGCATATATTTTATGAAAGCCATAAAAATCCATATTTAATGACACCATTTAATTACTGGAAATCGGTATGATATGTTTGACTTATTACTCTTCTAACTGTAAGTTTTCTCATTAATTTAAATTTCTGACGTAAAAAAATAACTTTTAATCAATAATTCATAAAAACAGAAAACTTTTGGTAATAACTTATTAGAAATTATCTGAACATTGATAGTTATTTAGTTTTATTATTGAAATTTAAAATAAAACTAAAGGAATATAGAGATTTTTGCGTATTATAATCATGGTAAACATTATATGTACTTTCTATGGTCATTATAATGTGTTTTAACTTCAATTTCACCTAATAATTGTCACTTTACATCATCCTGGATGTAAAACTAGTTCTTCTGATCAACGTAATCTTGGTTACCGTTCTGACGGATATCCTTTATACAAAATAATTGCATTTCTCGTTCATCCAGCTTGCCACGGAAGTATGACGCCTTAGTATTTAGGTAAACCAGAGGAAATAAAATGCGTAACTTAATAGTTTATTACTTCGGCTAAGATATTTGATAATTAATATATTAAGCTATATTCTTCAGAGTAATTTATAAATTGAAATAAATATCAAATAAGTAAAAAATTAAAATATTATATAATTTATTTTGTTATTTGTACTTTGCTTCGTTGATGGGAGAATTTAATGATTGAGGATATCGGATGTCCTTAAAATGACGCTTAAGTGGCGTAAAAAGCCGGCAACACAACCAATGCGCGGTTGTCCATGGGCGGAGGTGTACTCTTAATATATAAAACACCCACCTGCTCCGTTGTCCGCTAAACCATAAAAAAAAGTATTTCACCAATAAACATTTGATTTAGAATTAATATTCTTCTCAAAATAGTAGTACTTATCCAAATAAATATTTAACCGACGGGTCGTGGGAAGCTCTTGGCAAATAATTAATAAAATCCAACCAACCGAATTACTTTTGTTGACATGTAAATGCCCTCCGTAATGACATGCAACTTTTAAATCGAATATATAAGCGGTAACCCGAATTATAAGGTCTAATTCAAACGTAAGAAAAATTAAATTCTATTCATTATTTTCGGGTAAGTATGAAGTTTTAAAAATACATCAAACAATAAAATTTCGAATGATGATAACGTAATGTATACCTGTCATTATTATTTCTCGGGCAAGTCCAACAGAGCAGGCGAATATCCTATATGAACAGATCACCGCCACACATGAACACAATTCACGCTTTGCTTGTGTTGCCGCCTTTTTGAGCTGTATAATTTCACGGGCCTGCGAAATCCTAACTCACTCAAACACAGTACATGTACTGTGTCAGCATATGCTTCAGAATGGCTTTCCCATTGGCAAAATCGCCATACTTACTAAGGAAACTCGATTAAAATGAATTCAATGGATTTATGATTACAGTGAATTTTAATTTGTTACTTTATGCCTTGTGAAGTAGAAAGTATATTTTGAGCTACAATTTATTAAACGAATAAATATAATACAGAGGCGGTTTTCGTTGTACCCAAATGCTACATCAAAACTACTTAGAGCGGAATATTTCATAATTATAAAAGAAAAATAAAGATTCGTCAGCTAAGTGCAACGACCGTAGACAATCTTTTACGCTACATTTTATAGTGACTGCGTTTCGACACGAAATACAAAATTGGTACGATTCGTGACGCCATTTTGTGGCTAATGCCGTGGTTCATTTTTGATGGTAAAATAGAATCTATCTTTTATACTAATCAACGATCTTTAAAAATTTAAAAGTTATTAAACCATTTTGAATATTACGTTAAATTTTTTTAATAACGTTTAAATTGGACTGGCTTTTTACGCTAATTAAGCTGCATATTTAAGTGCCTCCGATATCCTCACTCACTCTACGAAACACAGAACAAGTATCGTTTCATGCTGAGTATTCTGTGAGCCCGTGGTATCAATTTGGACGAGCCGGCCCAATTAGTGCGTCAGCAAATGCATGGCTCTCCCACGGCTACGACAGTATTAAGTCACTCGGCCGGCCAGTTTCAAGTGTCTCAAAATCTCAGTAATGTCTGGATCTTCATCATTTAAATTCAAAAACCTGCATGCGACTACCTAGAAGTAATATCGTTTAAAATCAGGAATTTTGTAATGAATTTACCAGTAAAGAAACAGAGAACCACTAGAAAACACGAAACTTATGAGAAACATTCTTCTTTAAGTAAGTGAAATGTGTTATTTGGAACGAATCTAAACTCAGATTTACGGAGAAATTTCGTTATGGTCTAGTTATATCTGTCGATGGGAATAGCCTTAGCAAAGAAAAGGCTTAGTCAAAATTATGAAGATTTTATGAATCAAAACCTAGCAAACCTGGTAAGTTAATTAAATTTTGAATGACTTCTTTAATAAACAAACATATCTTTTATTTCATATTAGGTACTTTCTTGTATCAATAAAGCACAACGACCATCTTAATCAATAGGTATTTATCATTGAAATGATTTAGCATGTAGAGCCATGCTAAAGCATATAGTGACGCACCAATTGGACCGGCTCGTCCGAAACGATACCACGGGCACAGAACACTCAGCTTTAAATTGTATCTTGAAACGAAACTTCTACTGTGTTTCGTTGAGTGAGCGAGGAATGCGGAGGCCCCTAAAAATACAGCTTTTAAGCGTCGTTAAAAGCCGGCAACACAACCAATGCGCGGACTATGGCGCGGTTGTCTATGAGCGGCGGTGTTGCTTTATCATATATGAGACCCACATTCGATTTGTCTTAAAGCGCTACAAAAGTCTTCGAAAGTTAATTAAAATTCTACCAACATAACTATATATCCTGTCAAAAACATAATATTACTATATTAAACAACAATAAATATTATTTTTGCAATAACTATTCCTTGTTAATGTTTATTTAAAATAAATAACTAATATTTTTATTGTAAATTTTTGATTTTATCTAATCAAAACGATTGTTTTAACAATTAAGTAGCATATGTATGTAGATTATCTACAATTCGTAGTTCTTGGATTAATACAAATGAAGATGGATTATGGTTGTAATTACAATTCAAAAACTACCTAAATAACCGGTACGGTCTACATATTAATGGCTATTTAATATTTATAAAGATACTGCTTCGAATTAGAAGGTTTAATAATGTTTTAAGGTTTTATAATGGACTATAGCTTATTTATACGTAGAAGAGTTATGCTCAAACAATTATTGGTGCGGCACGTCCAGCCTCCCACAATATTAGCGTTAAACGGTACCTGTACTGTGTTTCGATGGTTGAATGAAGTTCTCGCTCAATAAGCAATACCGCTTAAAAGTAAAGAGTCGGCAACACAACTATAGCACGGAAGTCTCGAAATACATCACAGTTGTCAATGGGCGGCGATGATCATTTACCATAATATACTAACTTGCTCCGTTGTCCGCTCCAGCATTAAAATTGATTTATATGTGTGGTACTTCTATAGGTTTTCGCTGATTGAGTGAGACTTATATATCAGAGGCCCTTAAAATGCCTCTTAAGCGGCGTAAAATATCCGGCAACACAACCAATGCGTGGACTTTGGCGCGGTTGTCCATGGGCGGCGGTGTTCTCTTACCATATACGAAACCCACCTGCTCCGTTATCCGCTATACCATAAAAAATATGAGTAAGTACCAACTATGTGTAGTTGGACATGAATTTCTTAGGTTATAGAGCCTTTTATACATTTAATTTTGCCTATTAACAAACTTCATTTTGATTTCTTAAATTGCTAAAATATTTTAAAATTTTATACTGTGTGCTATATAAATATTGAGTCAGTTCTGTGATATGATTTCCAAATTGCTCATCACAATGCATTGCATCATTTTCATGCTACGTAAACATCCTTTGAAAACATGAACTGCTGAGCTCAGCATTTGTCATCGAGAAAATACACGTGAACATAATTAATCGCGTCCCAAATAGTATACTTGCTAATGTATGATAATTGGTAAGATTAATGATACATTTTATATATCTTACCATATACGATCATACATAAATCAATATTTTTGTATAATATTTAAAATTATAAGTCATTAACATATACCGCAAACAACTTACACCAAAACAGTAAAGAAATAGAAACAAAGGTTAAAGAGAACTGTAATGTCTCTGTAAATCTGTTTAAATTCTTAGTTTTTCTATATAAATCTTGCTATTTACGGACGGTATTACTGTCTTGTAACGTATTTTATTAGTAATAAATTTAAATACAATCTATGATCATGCCTATTTGGAAGTAGACAAATTACTTAATTCAATTGGAAAATTACTTTCTACTTGAGAGCAAAGTCATGCTAATTAGTGGATTCATTAAGGAACACCGCTCTAGCCAATCTTACACTCGTAGATAGTGTACGGAACATAATTTGCAATGCGCACCAAAATTTGTATTTCAGTATTTTCTAAATTAAATGTTTATTTTATTTCTATAAGAAACATAGGTCCATTAAATCTCGTGTGGAAATTATAAAGACGACGCTGTTTAACAATGTCAGCACAGATTAGAATTTTAAAGTTTATAATTTTAAAAAAAGTGGTTTATTTAAAGTAGACTTAATTTATTTAAAGTTGACTTTATACGGTATCTAAATTTCGGTTGAATTTTTTATATATACTACAAAAGTTTTCAGAATATATTATATTATCTAAACAAATACAGTTTTAAAACTCTGAGATGTTACGAGATTCAATCAAATTTGTTATTTTTTTATATTCAACTTAAAGGAAGCTACGGTGTATATAATAAAAAAATTAAATTAAGATATTTTAAAAAAATATGAGCCATTGTATAAACTATGGTTACCCTAGCTTAGTTACTTCCATAGCGTACTGGTACGTACTTGTAATTAAAGTTGTTCAGACTCCGTGAAAAGCTCAGTTCATCGACCGTGATACAAGTTTATAAGAAGATAATAACTGCGTACTTTATTTAACTAATGGAATTATAAATGTAATATTATTTTCTCATCAAAATTTGTCCAGTAAAAATATTGAAATCTCAGCCATATTTATCAAAAATTGTTTTATTATAAACTGCTTTAAAATGCGAGTAATCAGACATTGCTTTACAAATAAATTTAAGTTTATATACCTATTTTGAGGCATTAAGTTTACTTGTATAGATAGATATATTATTAAAAATTTTCTGTATTCTGTACTTTTTATGGTACAGCAGGCAAGGGAGCAGGCGGTTCTCCTCTATGGTAAACGGTCGCCACCACTAGTAGACAACCGTGCCACAATCTGTGTTTTGATTGTGTTGCCGTCTTTTTACGCCGCTTTTACGGTATAATTTCAAGGGCCTTCGTATATCCTCACTCATTCAGCGAAACGTAGTACAATTCACGTACTGTTTCACACTGGAATTCTGTGAGCCCGTGGTATCAGTTCGGACGAATCGGTCCAATGAGTGCTTCAGTATATGCTTCAGCTTGGGTCTCCCACGGATGTGACAGTGTTAAGACTCGCTCCACTGTGAAACCCTTCTAAAGTCAGAATAAATGTTCGGTTCGCTAAATCGAAATAAATACATGTTCTAGCAAAAATATTTCTCAAAACACTGAGTAGGTCACAACACTCATTACCTTGAATATTTGTTAAGCAAAATGTTAAGTACATGACACAATAAGTGATGTCACCAGGCACGTTATTCAGTTTAGTACAAGTTATTCGGACTTATTTCCAATAATGTTAATACTTTGAAATCGTAAGATTTAATGTGTGTCATGTATGTGATACCACGGGCTCACAGAATACTCAGCGTGAAACGGTACTTGTATTGTGTTTCGCAGAGTGAATGACGATATCCGAGGCCCTTGTAAGTGCCGCTTAAGCGGCGTAAAAAGCCGGCACCACAACCAATGCGTCGACAGGGTCGGGGTTGGTGATGGCCAGCGGTGTTCTGTTACCATATAGGAGACCCACCTGCTCTGTTGTCCGCTATTGAATAAAAAAAGAATAATAATAATTAATTATAAGCATAATTTGTTTTAGTAAATAAGTATATTTGTTTGCTTTGGATAGAAATAAATACTTAAATGTATTATTTATTAATAATAATGGACTAGGTTTTGAGTTCGGTTAGAATTCTGACAATTGCTTCATTTATTGCCGAAGAACTAAGAGAACATTATACGTACAGGAATAAAGGCCGCGATCTAATCCAAAAAATGTGCTTTATTTACGCCAATATAATTATAACGGCAGTACTTACAGTGGGTAGCCGTGAAAATTTCTACGAAACACGCACTGATTGATTAAAATGCTCTATTTCCATACACAGTGCAGGCAAAACATCGTACATGCATGACAGCCTCACGGCGGTCATAATTGCACAGATAAGTTAATTAGAGTACAGCCATTAAAGCAGCCAGCGTAATACTACATACTAAGAGACTTTTCCATCTCTGTGATTGCGTTTATTGTAATTGTGGAGCTATTACTAACAGCTAGGTTAGATCTTACCCATACGATATCTCTCTCTGCCTCCGTCACGACATTTAATGCCGTACTTTCTGGAAGTTGTGCAGGAAGTTCTTGGAAAGGTTTGGACTTAGTTGTACAGAAACATTAAAACAAACATAGATATATATATATATGCGCGTTAAGTGTTTTATTAAGTCTTGACAAGTAATTTCAGCAATTTCATTACTAAGATTTTTATGCATTTCTTACATTTTATACAAATAAACTATCCCTAATCGTAGAGGTAACTGACTGACTATTAAATATAAACGACGAAATTGTCTTGAAAACATCTGAGCCGATTTTAATAATTAACTTTTCGAATAACATTTCTATCTTATCTAGACCTGCCTCAAGCAATCGCGCAGATGGACTTATTACAACGACAATAAATAAAATGTAAAACAGGGTTTTACTTTATATATAAAGCGTATATATATAACCACGAATTTCGTTGATACCTACTGAAAAAAACAGAGACTCCGATTCCAAGACTTCTGCACTAGCACCTCTTAAAAAATATGTTTCTAATATTCTATTCAATTATAATTATATATATATTATATAAACATATATACGGTAAACTTATAATATTAAACCCGCATCTTAATTTATCAGTGTTTAAATAATCGGGACAGTCAGCTGTTGCAAAGGGCATAGACAAGATGCATCCGCAAAGATGCATTTGCATCTGCGCATGCGCCGACTGCGCACCTGTCGCGCGCACGAGCCATGCGACCTATACGTAATAAATGAGTCTACCAGTTTTCGCTTAACAGCTTCAATCGTTTCTTTTAAAAATAGGCTGACTATATTTGTCAATGACCGTACGAAACGATACTATAAAAGTAGAGATATAAATAGATTAGCCAAACGAACGGTTTAACCTATCGTCACATTGGAACTTTCGAATTTTTAATCTCGGGAAAATATGATTTTAATTGTTGGTAAATACTAAAAATGCAAAAATATGATTTTTGTCCGACAGAGGTTATGGTATTGTCATCTATGTTGGGAAACGAGTGACTCCACATTTTAGTTGTCATAAAATGAACGAATTTAGACAGGATACGTTCATAAATTTGTATCAATAATCTAGCTACAGGACATTATTATTTCAACGGTTTCTAGTTATAACGGCTGAGCTTTAGAAATAAAACATCCCCATATAGCAATTTTATTAGCGCTTTACCAACTATGTAAGGAATGGCACAGCATAGAAAATGTTTATACCTAAAAACCAGTCACTCTGTTATGGGTATGTCTATGAAAGCGTCTATTATGGCTAATAGGCAGATGGTCATGGTAAGAACAGTGACCTCATTTGCTCATCGCAACCCCACGCAAGGTGTTTACTTTTTGTTACGTTGCCTTTAAACACATTCCGACTCTTCAAGCTGAGTTTTGCGTATACATTGTTATCAAAAGTCTGTTTAGGTGTACTTCGAAACAACATTTAAATTATATATTTGATTGCATGTGTAGCTTATATCATAATAACTGCAGTTCTATGTTAAGATATGCAGTGTAGCAAGTGATAAACAAATTTTATGGGATTATAATAGTCTTTATCTACAGATAAAATTTTAAAAAATGGGATAATTTTTATACGAGTATATCATTGAAACATGTGTCACATAAAGGCAACCTATCTTTTTTGTAATGTTTTTATTTTTACACTTTAAAATATACTTAAAGACAACATAATTATTATATATTATCGGTAAAAATTTAGAAATAGTAAATTTAATAATATGCTCAGTTGTGGAACGACAAACATCGAGGAGATACGGATAAAACTTTGTATTTGGCTCTCGACGTACAATAGTGAAATTCAGCTGCAGCTCTATGCAAATTCATAGAGTCAATTTGATCGGAAAGGATCTGGTCGTCAATGCTTCGAGCCGCTCTATGTTGACTGCGGTTTAGAGGAAGAAGCTGACATTTTGGTGCTCGAGGCGGCGGCAATATTCCATATGAGGCATCCATTTAACCGTTTAAAAAAATACAGTCTGCGAGATCCTTTAGTTTGATTCATTCATCCAGATATATCCACGAGTGGAGAGGAGTGGAATAAGGAAAAAATACACGTCGTATTAATAACCTCCTTTTTGGTTTTTGTGAAGTCGGTAAATAAATTTGATATCTCATTTAAATAATTTACATCGTATTATAATATATATTTATGAAGCTATTTTTTTAACAATATCAATTTAATTGAATACGCGCACCTGCGTTAAGATTTGATAATGCTAAGCTTAATTAAAACACCAATATTAAAGCCCTTATAGTAATATAAGTTGATATACTTTAATTAAATATATAAATAATTTAACATATCCCAGCTGTTTTAACAATGATTATTGATTTTTGCTTGCAGATCCATCAGTCATAACTTAGGTATAGAACTCTTCCAAAAACTTAAAGCAATGTAAACCAATATTTTATTGAATATAAATTTAACATGCAGTAACGGTAGATGTTTGCTTTAAAAATACTATTTGAATAAATCTAACTTAAGTTTATATAAGAAAAACAAAAATACTTTTAGAATATTCATGAAGAAAGTCTTATTTGGGTAACTGAAATTAAATGAGTGTAGACATGTAGACAACCCAAATTACAACAGCTACAGCAGTATTCAATCAGTAAAAGTCAATATCATAAAATATAAGAACTTTATAACAATATTTTGCTTAAAAATGAGGCAAATAAACGGCAACATAAATCCATCAGATTTACAGTTTGAAAAATCGCGTCAACCAAGTCATTGTCGTCGAGTTGATTTACACAGATAATTTTGTTCTTGAGTTACAGTTTTCTCACGTTTCGCGATGTTTATTGCTCTGTATTTTAACACAATACTTTGTAGTGGCTAGTATACACGTCGCAAATCAAATTATTATTTATAAAATTATAAAAGAAATCAAAACACCAATTGAATACCTACTTTTGTACACGTTAGTGCATCAAATTTGTTATTTTTATATACTTAATATAATAATAATAATAAATATATAATAATAATGATGTATATGACATATTAGATAACTTATAAAGTTATTTAAAGGTCTGTAGTTACATCTAAATAAACATTTTTAAAATGAAAATTTTACATTCAGAATACAGATTTTAAAAGTAAATTTTTATAAATAACATTTTTGACGAAAAATCCGGCAACACAACCAATTTGCGGAATGTGGCGCGGTTGTCCATGGGCGGCGGTGTTCTATTACTATATAGGAGACACACCTGCTCCATTGTCCGCTATACTTTATTTTTTACGGCACATTAAGCAGAGAATTAAGAATAACAGGAACTAAGCTCTTTATTCCGTCAGTTGTTAGTTAGTTTGTATGTACGCAGCTTAGTAAAATCTAAAGCAAAGATACGGACAACAATTTTATGTATTTCTCGAATGTAGAGGAACGGTGAAAGTTTAATTCCGTTATAAATATATATTGCATTATATACATGCGCATAATTTTTACATCCTTGTATGTAATTATATTTTAGATTTCTTTAGTCGAAGAGATCAGTAATATCCAAGTACAGACAGTACCTAGTGCATATCTACTTTCAAATATTTGTGTTTTTCAAGCCGCTTTAATGGTATAATTACAAGGGCTTCCAATATTGTACCCACTCAGCGAAACACGGTATTATATAAATTATTGAATTATTTATTTAAAATTAAATTAAATTATCAATTAAACGGTAATTCATAATTATGTCTTGTAATGTCTGTTTATCTCTTGTAATCTGTGAGCCTGTGATACCACTACAGACGAGCAGGCTCAATGTGTGCGTCAGCATATGCTTCAATATGGATCTTACGGCTGTTACAGTGTTAATAAACTTACCTGGCCACTCACAAAAAAGACCCCCTTCGAAAGACCGAATAAATTCTAAATTTAATGGTATTTATTTTTATCTGGACCAGGGATCGAACCCGATACCTGTCTCGTGGCAGGCTTATAAGGCAACTAAGCTACAAGACTCTCAGATGTATGTATTTGCTTCTCTAAAAGTTCTATGAATTTGTAAAAATTACTAAATGCCCATAATAATTGACAAAAGTGATCTTGTAGTATAGATTTTTGCTTTTTGACAGTAAAAATTGTTTGAAAGTGCATCCAATTTACGAAGAATTTCTTTATCGCTTGGAAAATTGAAGCGGTATCAGTGTACCTGACCGGTAAGCTGTTATCAGGCCAATATCGGATAAGATAAAATACACGTCAGTATCGATTAATTTTTATTACAAAATTCGGTGACATGCTAATCGATTTCCAAACTTATTTCAGACCATTGTCCAATTGTTTGTATACAAGTACTTCGCTTACAATTAGATTGAGCAATCATTCTGATTTGACACTTTCAGCTGTTTTTGCCTCGTCGATCGCTTTGTGTGCATTTCAACTCTGGCAATCCGTTTCCTCTGAATCGATTGTTTGAGTGTGGAATTAAATCCAACGATCGCACTGTAATAAATCATTGGGAGTTTTTGGCGCGCGAGTGTTGTGTAATCGGAAAGCGTCCCCGCTCGGAACGAAACAGCCCCCGGGCGGCGACCCTTCTGTAAACGCAATCGGTGGCGCGAACATTCATGCCATGTCCTTTGTTGACCTTTTTTGTTTTGGAGTACCATGAGGTTCCTGGTGGCCGGGGGAGGGGAGAGGACAGGTGAGCGCAGGTATCGCGTCTCTCGCTGTTCAGTACACCTCGACGCGTAGGCCTGCGTGCGCGCTTGCTCCGCTCATAAATACTGTTAAATATGGAAATGGCGAGTCAGTCCGTGACAGGTGCGCAGCCGCGGCATTCGTGCACGTGTGCTGTTAGTGAGTGCGCCGGCGCTGCTTTCTCTACGATTTGTATCATGGGTAAGTTCTACTCGCTAAACTATCAGGGTCGCTTGGCATCTGCCGATTCCGACGCAGCTGCTATCATTTGAAAAGAAACCTCTTTATTTCTTGATGCCCTTCGCAGGGATCTAATACAATTAGAGTGGCTGTTGCCCTTTTTTCTCATTCTCACGGGTAACTCATTTTGCGTGTCGCTGTGAATTGAGCGAAAATAGGTTAGTTAACTAAATACGTGTATTCTGTTATCAAATTTACACACGCGTATCGATGATACTTATCTTTTGCCGGATCTGGGTCATTGTTCCTTTGTATTACTTTTTGTGTGAATATACTTACTAGAAATTTTGCTACAAGTATTTTCAAACGATATATAAGCACAAGATCATAAGAATCAGAAATAATATAAAAATTTTAGTCGGAGATTTTGTGAACTTAAATCATTATAGAAGTAAGCAAAAAATCGTGTTATCAGCAAAAACAGTTGTATGACGTAGCAGAAGGTTGCAACAGCGAGCCACTCGGCAAGATAGGCTTAACAAATGACCAGTATTTTAAAATATCCTATTTCTTTGCTTAAAATAATTAATATCACGACTGTAAATTGAAAATAAAACTATTATATTTAGAAATGTTAAAGACTGAATATTGTCAAACTATTTATTTAAAAATATTGTGTCCGATCACGTGGTTGTGCGACAAATATTATATGACTATAAGAAAAGTAGGTATACGATTTGATTTAACCTTCACAAATAGAAGTACGCGTGTGTGATAAAATTTTCAGCTAGGTTAGAAAATATATCAACATTTTATATCTAATCAATATAAAATTGATACTAAGTCAGCTACGTTTCTATTAGCTGTACTATTCTTATTATGAGTTGATTATATATTAAAACTTCACTTGAATTAGATAGTTTATGATCGGATATTATTGCAATATAGAAGAAAGTGATGCTAGAAAAAATAGATGAAATATATTTATTAAAAATCATCTGCTAACCTAATAGTACCTGATAAAGCCGAAAGTCTATGTCTCTCATCGCCTAAATTTACCGTGATAAAAGTAAATGGAGAGTCAATATTCAAAAAAATAAAAGTTAATGGCACATGCCATCATAAATGCATTCTATTACTGGCTGTTAAATTTTACTCTTATACTGTGATCTGAGTTACAATCAGAATGACATTGACAAAGATGAATCTTTCTTTGGACTCTTGAACTCTTGCATTACCATACACAAGGACATATTGCGCATGTAGTTAAGTCATTACCATTTAAATATGTGCATTTGTGTTTCTATAGCGATATTTTGTTTTTGGATGCTTGTAGCAGTCATAGGTTTGGTGGTCTCAATATTTTGATAACAGGAGACCCATTTGTATTTAAAAGTATCTGAATATATAGGAATTACCTTTCTTTCTCCATATTCCTATTATATGTATATTTCAACCAAATCTTGTTAAATTTGCTTAAAAAGTTGCTTCATAAATATCCATCTCCGCTTTGTAACTCATAAAGAAATTTATTTGAAAAGAGAACAGAATCTGGATTTAATAGAGACCATGGGCCGATCGATAGCGCGTCGCATTGTGGCATCCGAGAGATTTCTAATCGACGCGGGCGCAGAGTCACGCGCTGTGTCCTCTCGCCGGAACGAATCGCGGTGATAAGCATCGATTGCCCATGGACTCTGGCTCTATGATTCTCTCTAAAGGGATGTCCGTTTCCAAATTTATAAACCACTATATTTATATTAAGCATTTTAAAACGACGTAATTTTTAATATCAATACAATAAAGCAGTCATGATTTCCACTGTAACAACTGTAACATACACGTGTTTTCAACAAAATAGTGAAGTAGCTTCAAAGTATGTAATTTCGATGCATTCAAATCATATTTTGGACTAGCTCCTCGCTACGCCTTTTATATTGTCAAGTGGGTATTATAACGTAGAAAAGGGTTCCTCTAATATTACTATCTACTCTAAAATGAGTTTCACTTGAAAAAAATCTTGTTTTTTTTGACTTTTTTGAGACTATCTGTAAACGTAATGGGTTAACAGGTGATATTCACAAATTTAACGGTCCTGTAGTTGTTTCATTTTTGAAAGAATTAATTTGAAAGTTAATAGGACAGGAGTTTCGTGAATTAAACCTACCATAATTTCCATGAATAAAATATTTGATGTTAAGGTCAAACATTAACTGAAACAGCAGAACTATCATAGAATGTTACTGTCTGTGACTCTAAATAATCAATACTAGCGCAGACTATATTGTTAATGAGACATGGCTGGCACTTGAAGGACAAGCTGTTTGATACAGCCCTATCAAAAAAGCGTCGGCCCGCGACAAATCAGAGCTTCAAAACGATGACTCGGCAAGCGCATTGTTCTCGGACGCAGCGGGAGCGCTCCAATACTTAATTAATACTGTTTATCTTCCAACTCAATGTACTTCAAATTAATCTAATTTCATCAGTTTATTGTTGCCATAATTATTCTTTCGGAATCTGCTTCCAAAGTTACAAACTAATAAGTTTGTTCTAGCTTAACGTCTCAGAGCAGTCTTCTTTTAAGCAGCTAATAAATATTTCTAAGTACGTTAAAGGCGCGCATGGGCGGGGTAATAAGCACATAATATATTAAAAGATGTTTCATAAGATAACCTGAAGGTGGGAACAGACGCTGTAGGCGGGGCGATCCAAATTCTCGTACCGAATACACCGGCCTCATAACCTTTCAACGGAACACATCAAGATCATTGTCAACGTTATAAATATGAGTAATGTAACATTTTATCCAGCTCGCGTTTTAAATATTGGATACAGATATTTGGACACGAATTTCTAATTTTCTAATTCGTCAATTTCGTATTTCCACGTTATTGTTGTATGACGAATCTAGATTGTTCTCAAAAGTTGAAGCATGAAATTGTGTGCACGAGGCGTATCGGCAATTTGCGTCAGTTTTTTATCACAGTCACGACAGCCCGGATTCCTCGTCGCGCGGCCAATCGCCGCCTAGAGACGGCGTAATTGGGAGAAGCTTTGGCCACCGCAAATGCTCGACTTGAACGTGCACCAATTTTATAGAGCTCCTAAAATGCCTACATTCACCAATGCGCCAAACGTTTCAAAGGGAAGGGCCTTTTCGCTGTGGCTCTAATAACACGGTCGTTCGATATCTTGGCATATCGGCCCTTTTGACAATGATTGTTTGAGCGATGGGTTATCAGTTCCTGTATCGTCTCGCCACTTTTAGCTTTCGCAGGTAACAATACATGCTTTTAATGCACCGTTTCAAGTACCCGTCTTTGTTTTTAAATAACTATTACGTATCTAGTAGGTAATTGTCTAAAGCAAAAGAGAAAGGCGTAAATGGGAATATGTTTATCATAGTCTCTTTAGAATTAAGAATTTAACCGTTATTTAACGAGCATGAACACGAAGGCAATTAATTTAAACAATTCGCGCTGTTCAGCTCTTTAATCACGAGAACAATAAAATGGCGCAAAGCAACAGAATAAGCAGGCTGGAAATGATGGCGTAGAAATGATGGAAAAACGACGCGAAGTCCCGTAATGATAGATAGCATTACAATCATGCATAAAGCCACAATAGCTACGGAGCAGTGCGAGTTTGTATTTTAAACAACGGTGAAGAAAGTCATTTTTCTATGTCTGTCAACATTGAAATAATAAATAACATTGTTTATTTATTTTTTAATTCCTTAACGTAATGCGTTTGGACTTTGCAGACGGGGTAATTTAGTAAACCCCAGTGTATTTCTATCAGTTTAACATCTGAATTGGCTTTGATATTAATTGTCTAATGGAATTAGTTTAATAACAATTTTTTTTAAATTTTCTATTCCATTACCTTTAATTCTGGAAATACAAAGTTTTGTTCAAAAATAATTTAAGTCTATTTATCTCAGTGCGAGCGAAAACGAAGCTTTCTTGATAAATCGCGCTGAATCTAAGTGGACGGTCAAAGTAAATGTCCTATCACCATTCATCATGAAAAATAATCACATCCAGTTAGTAAAGCCATCGTTCCATTAATCTTGGGTATATTAGATAGGTTTAAAGTAATTACTTAGTAGTCGACAGGCAAGGAAAGCGTGGGCCTAACCTAATACCAACAGTCAGTAATGCTAGCTTGCAAGCTTCTGCTAATAAAACATAATAATCGTAGGTTTTATAGAACATAACATAAAATAACAAACTCTTTAAAATTACAAAGCTTCTGTACATTATTTTGTTTAATATTTTAAAATAATAACATGATTCATACGGAAATTCAATTTTTTTTGTGAAATAAAAAAAGTTAAAGTTATTGATCGGCAAAATTGTTTGAAATTTTGCTATCATCTTCTTAAATAGCATGGAATTCTTTTCAACTAATAATATAGAGTTTTGATAGAAATATTTTATTCAATAGTTTATTTAATTGCAACTAACAATACTACTTATTAAAAATATGAAAAAGCAAAAGAGCATTAATCATTTGAATGAACTAAATCAAAATGTCCGAATGACGCATTTGACATTCACCGATGACAGCCATTAAAGGGTCAAGCAAGTCTCGGTCTGAAGGCAGTGATTTAGAGCCCTAAGTTATTACCCCTTTTATTGCTTTACTAGCCACCACACACGCTAATGTATTTTAAATATTTTATTCAGTTCCTTATATTATGAAAACGAGGCTTATAAATTTGTTGAATGTTGCAGATCCAATTTATCTGTAATTGTTAACATAGTGCAAGGAATATATTCAAACTGCATATGACAATTTTGTTTTGAAGCCCCATACCTAAAGGTTTCTAAGTTAAATTCAAATAATATCTATTAATAGGATTTTTAAATGGCTACATATAAAAATAAATTTAGCAATTACAGTTTGATAAGTACAAAAAGATTATAATTTATAAGTTTAATAAAGTAGTCTGTCCCATTAATCAATGATAGAACTATAAATTATTGTAAGGTGTCTGTAAATGTATTGTGACAAGTTTGTAATTTGTGATTTCTGTATAACATGCAGGTACAGGTTTATTTTTAATATTCATAGTAAAAGATGATCAAAAGTATCTAATTGGGATATTAATAAAATTATTGGATTATTCCATTACTGATATTAATTATATTGGTAATTTGGTATTTTTACTAGATTTTTTTTTAGTTTAGAATATTAGGACGAATAGTTTGGGCAGGCAAAAAGAGAACATCTAAAGCTGAGTTTTTATGGAGAATGAAAAGAGATAGTAGTATATAGTTCTGTGATGTCTGCCAACCAAAAGGCTTGACTAATGCACGAACATTTCATAAATTACACTATCTAACTGTGTGAACTAAACAGACCTTGAGACAAAATTCAAGTTTGTAGACATGGTAATAAGCATGTAATTTTAGTATGCAATAATAAACCGACGTTAGCTCCCCTATAAAAATTTTAACGTGTATTAGGTAAAACGAAACCTGTTTCAAGTGAACTGAAGTATTGTATAACATCGTGAGAGCCGACAATTTCCGTCCGGCCACAGTCAAGGCTGACCGCAATACTGACAATTTAGAAACACC
Source organism: Delias oraia (assembly GCA_018230265.1). Taxonomy (NCBI): domain Eukaryota; kingdom Metazoa; phylum Arthropoda; class Insecta; order Lepidoptera; family Pieridae; genus Delias; species Delias oraia. The sequence goes on along the minus strand of DWCF01002250.1, from coordinate 6,199 downwards.
TCTACTGCCCACAGCCTTCATACAACCTCCCTACCAATATCACTTATTTGTCGGACGCTGACTCATTACGATAAAAACCGCCGTTTCAAATAATTTACTGAAAAAAACGAACGTTACGCAACCACCGCAGTTTCATTTCATTCTTGCTTCCAACTCAAGGCAACTATGACGTTTGCTTTTTTTACCCAGTTACTGGCTAATCTCAACATTAGAATCCTGAATAGCCCACAGATAATGCATGTAAAAAATTTCCACATTTTTTTAATTCTATACCGGTCAACGGAGCAGGTAGGTCTCCTATATGATAAGAGATCACCGCCGTCCATGAACAACCGCGCCATAGTCCGCGCATTGGTTGTGTTGCAAGCTTTTTATACTTTTAAGGGCCTCCGATATGCTCATTCACTCTACGATACACAGTACAAGTACCGTTTCACGCTGTTTTTTATATGAGCTCGTGTTATCACTTCGGATGAGCCAGTCCAATTAATGCGGCAGCATATGCGTTCATTAATTTAAATATTTCGTATGTATTTTGTTTAATATGAATAGCGGTATTAATAACTTCAATAGATGCTTTTATATTATGGTAGACACAAGATGATTATTTATTATATACGCGGTTGTCACTATTAGGTTTTAATAGTGATTAAATATCTGCTTGTTAGCTGTAACAATGGTATAGAAGGAACATTAACCAAATAGAGAATATCGTTTAGTATGTGAGTGGTGTCAAGGAAATGGTTGAAACCCATTCAACATTACCATATTCCTTTAAATGTGTTGATAATGCAATATGTTTGTTGACAAAGGCACATTATGCTTTTGAAAATTTCTTTTTAATAAGAAAGAACTTGTTTAATGGAATAGATTTTAGACTTTTTAAACAATGATAGCACATTTTGATTCAGAGAGAGATTATAAAAATCTTTCGCTACTGGTTTGGGCATTTAAGCAAAAGTGCTTGGTGTTGTTAAAAATGGCCTCATATCCAAAATAATAACTTTATACGCAGATGTCGGTTATCAGAATTGCTTTCTAGCAACGTATAAAAGGAAATTACATCCACGTATATTTAAAGTGGGCCTCAATTATAATAGAATCATGCGCCATCATGCTATCTATTCGAATACCGTTATACCAATGACAGACCACGATTACCGCTTTTTCAAACAGTGAAAATTTTAACCGCACCTTTCTGATTTCAATTTGAGATCATACAAAAAAGTCTATAGTAGAGATTTAGATGATTAAAAGGTTTTTAGATGTAAAAATAAGACATTTTATAGCTCATATTGCTAAACTGTATCTGTAAATTAATTTTTTATATCCAAAAATATTTTTATATGAGCTCATTAGTTCTATAAATAAACGAACGATTATAATGGACTTCCTCTGATTGACTGTACGTGTTTCTTAGTTTATTTCATCTGTATTAACTCCATAAAAAATCATCATATAAAACATTAGAAGCTTTATTAGAATTTAGAAATAAAATAATTACTATTTCAAATTTCTTGTTTTATTATCGATATACCGAGATTAAAATCAATAATAATACAAAATATTTCATAAACTAATGTCTCTTACTCTAGCTGTTGTAAGCAATTAAATATTCATTACCGAAACGCCGAAAGCTAAGCATTTTCTATCATTAAAGACACGGAAATTAGGCGGTTTAATCGTGTATCATACATTTGTCACAGCTGTGGACTATGAGTCATTTTCATCATAATTCTATATTTGTCCATACTGATTTTGAAAAACTTAATAATATGTACTTATTAATAAAAGGCCACGGACGTCACTAATAAACTCCTAAAACTTATAAAATCCCTCCGATGGCTTCTAAGGATACACGATTCGTGTAGAAAATAATATAAGTTATGATTAGTTATAATTATACTTAGTGTGAGAGTTCATTATTAAGAAATTAAAAATATGTATGTTTATTGTAAGTTTAATATCAATTTAAGCGTAAGAAAACTATTAGTTTGTTCGTCATTCTACATGACAGACAATATTAGATGACGGGACAATTTGTTAGTTTTGGAGTAATTTATGAATATAATATTATTGTATGTCTTTTTTATTTATACATCCCGAATTTGTGATTAAGTTAATTATATATTAGTAAGTAAAAAAATGGTTCCCACGAAATGTTATTTGAATGGCTTTTTCTAATTGCTTTACTACGGCATAATCAAAATTACAAGGAGCTTTGATAGATTCGTATTGTGTGATTGTCCGGGAGCTGTGATTACAATGGAGGTCTAATCATTCCAAAATGCTATTAATTTATGCTCGTGAGAGTCAATTCTCGGTCGTTTTACGTGTACTATCACATCTATTCGGGCAATGAAGCACTAAGGATTGTGTCGAGATAGCTAAAAGCCAAATTAACATTCTCTTGTCACATAACATTATCTTACATGAAAAAATTACAAAAAAAACATTCTCGGCATTATACCTTAATGTACTTATCAATCTATTCGAATACTAGGTTAGACTAAAAGTTGATCAAATAAAGATTTTATAGATTGTTTAGTGCAATTTTATCTACAGGAGTTAATTTTTATGAATAAATAAAATATCAGTTTTACGATGTATGTGTTTAAGCAAACATTGATAAATTCCATTTAATTTATTACCTCTGTCTCATTAGTGATTAATAAAAATGAGATACTATAAGAAGCGAAATTGATAATCGGGACAAGTTTGAAGGGGTGTATGTACTCGTAAAGCCTGCGCAAGAGCAATGAACTGTACCTCCCACCCCCCTCTACACCCTCTGAGGTTGCTTTCTGCCTTAACATAATCTAAAGAGACGTTTATTAACTAGATCCGTTTTTCCAATACGAAAAATACAGTTTTCAAATAGTTGTCAAAAATTGGTACGAAATATATATAATAACTCGCGCTCACAGGTTGCATTTATGAAAATTTCTTAAGAACATGAGAAAAACGTATTCGATTTGGCAGTTTAAGCTATTTTTAATGATTTATGCGTCTCTAAAGTAACTAGGAAAAATCAAACCTAAGTTCATCTCTCATCAACGCATTAGATTGCGGATTGTTGCAAAAAAGAAGCAAGACCATCATGAATTATAATGACCCTTAAACGATCTGCGGTGACGACTCCATCTAGCTGTAGAATTGTAAAAATTAATATTAAATTTGGTATCACAATTTGCTTTTTTACATATTAAATCTTTTTAATACAAAAAATATCCACCTGTGGGAGAACCAAAACATTGACATAGTAGTTGTACTTGAAACGGTGCCTCTACTGTGTTGTGATGAGTAAGTGAGGTAATTGAAGGTCCTTAAAATTTCCGCTTAATTGGCGTCAAAAGGCAACACAATCAAGGCGCGGACTGTTGCACGGTTGTCTAAGGGTGGCGCTGACCTCTTACCATATAGGAGATACACCTGATCCGTTGTCATATATACCATAAAAAATCTGATCCTTAAAAATGTTTTTACGCCGCAACAATTCTGCCCAATGTTTTGATTGCATACTATTTACTCAGACTAAATTAAAATAAATAATTAGTATATTTGCACCAAATCGAATAAATATTTGCGTTAACATATATATATAACCGTATTTGCTATGTTTTTAAAATTACAGTTTGCAGTTATTCCCATCCAAGTGTAGAAATGTTGGTTTATTAAGGTAGAACCAAGGAATGCGTCTAAAATTCCCTTCCCATGGTTTCTGTGCCCGTGGGAAAGACGGTTGCATTCAATTTTTTGAGCCGGGCAAAATCACACGAGAATTTTAAAATAATTGTGTAACGACACGATATTTTAATAGCTTTATTTTAATAGATGTCGGAGTTGTTAATTGCCTTTCATATTAATTTTGGCTTGGACACTGATTCTTCTTCTTGCTAGACCTATTCCCATCTACTCCTTTTAGGAGTAGATGGGAATAGGTCTTAAGACCTTTTAGGTCTTTTTCGACCGTCGTCAACCAAGTGGCGGGCGGTCTACCACGTGAGCGTTTGTTGCTTGTCAACTGTAAGGAAGTTTCACCATGTGATAATTATTAATTTAGGGTTTGGACACTTAATTGTTCTTACATGTGTTCTCCATGTGTTATATATACAATATATTTTTATTCTAAATTTACAAAGAAATACGATCTTAATCAAGCTTTATACGCTAGCAATGATTTTCATTATTTACTTATTTGGTTATAAAATGCAGGTAACCGTTCCGGTCATAGACTATATACAGTTCCATATAAACGGTAATTGGCCCTAAATAGAAGGCAGAACTAAAGATTGATCGCTCGAGCTAAACGCGAGCTCTATTTTATATATTATCACATTAAAGTATCAGTACAAGCAGGGCTCATTACGCCTCCGGACAATGGAGTCCGATCTGCACTAGTGTTGCAACGTGTTCATATTTTGTACTTACGTACTTGGCTAATCTTTTTACCAACATTAATTTAATCCTACACGAATAAATCAACTTTTTCATACCTTAAGCAAATTATTCGCGCTTAGTTTGTGTTGTCGACTTTTACCACCGCTTGATTGGTATAATTTCAATGACCTCCGATCATTTATGCTGAGAATGTAATTTTATAATGTTCAAATAGTATCTGTAGTATGTATATGTGCATGTTTCTAGTGTGTGTTAGTAAAAAAAAACAAATTCATTGATAATCCCAATCACATACAAGACTCAACAATTTATAACTTATTCGCAGGAAAATGAAATATTATCAGTTTGAACTAGGCTATATTTTATACTTCAATTAATTTTTCGAAATGTGTCAAGGAAGTGCAATCAATTTCTTATTTATTGAAGTGGAATAGCAAAATTGGTTTAAAGATATTTCGAGGCAAGAGAAATATGGTACAGGTTAGCAATTGGCGATATTAATTTATTATATAGATTGTGTCATAATTTATTTTATAGGGTGGTTGCTTAGTTTAGTAGTAAACTAAACTAAGCAACCGAAAAGTACTTAGTTCACTTTAAGTTGTTATATTGCCGTTTTAATACATATTTAATTTTGCGGCAATTTTTTTAAATTCTATCTCGGACAACGGAGCAGGTGCGTCTCCTTTATGGTACGAGAACACCACCGCCCATGAACAACCGGTGCACAGTCCGCGTGTTGGTTGTGTTGCCGGCTTCTTACACCGCTTAAGCGGCACTTTTAAGGGCCTTCGATATCCTCACTCACTCTGCGAAACAGTACAAGTACCGTTTTATGCTGAGTTTTCTGCGAGTGCGTCAGAATATGCTTCAACTTGGCTCCCCCACGGGTACGACAATATTAAGACACTCGCCCGTCCACTTTCAAGCCCTTTCAGACACCGAATAATTTATAATTGTCCGGTCCGGGATTCGAACCCGATACCTCCGCTTCATGGTAAACCTATTAATCCAATTACGAGGCACTCCAAATTTCATTTTACACACGCTCGCACACTAAAATAGTAGTACTATTTTTCAATAACGTTTCTTAAATTTGTTACTGAATCCATAATTACTTTTTGACTCTTACATAAAGCCGCATATGTTCCACAGATAATAATAGACAAATGAATCTCGCGCCATAATTTCCAACAATGACAATTCAAAAGGCGGCAACTGGTTGTGACGTAGCGTCATGCGACACCGGTCTTTCCTTGAATTAGACCAGTGTCTCCCAAACTTCTTTGTTTTGTTGACATTTATGTACTTTCAAGTTTTTCCTTTGCAAATTAGTATAAATTTCTGAATCTTGACTAAAAAGTGGTTTAATATTAGTTTCAATTACGAATTTTTTTTTACTGAATACGTGTATGAAACATGCAAGTTTTTGCAAGTAACAGTCGCAGTTTTTAAAATATTATCTGCCTATCTACATTGATAGAAGTCAAGCCAACATTTACTTCTTCACTATCGAAAATTAATTTTCATGCATTTTTTGTCACGCTAATCATGAACCCGGTCGAATCTCCCGTGAACCCTTGGCCCTCTTTGGGAATTACTGAATTGAACCATTCCTTCGCCCCCATCTATTCCAGGCACAACGGTTAATTTGACAGTTTTTATCACTTATTCCGTGTACAGGTGCAGCGATGAATTTTAAATAGGCATTACGTTCGTTTGGAATTTTTACTGCCCTATTTCTCATTACTTATTCAGCCCATAGTAATCGATCCTTGCCATTATCGTTGTAAGATTA
>DWCF01002249.1:0-24963 GCA_018230265.1 Delias oraia | reverse complement strand
TGTCCAAGAGCGGAGGACTTATCCAGTGGCTGCTTATTTGCTTCTTGAAAAGCGAAGTACAAACTACCGCATTACTTGATCTAAGTGAAGCCACAACTATTAGAATTTCATACTTTATACTTTCTATATCTTTTCATACTTTCTATGGAATATACTTTATAAAAAATACTGTATTTTTCATACATACACGATTGAAAGACAATCTCATAAAGGTCGCTGGCAACCGCTGGATCTAGATCGCCCAAGATCGCAACAGGTTGGCGTCTTTGGGGGATGCCTATATCCAGCAGTGGACTTAATAGGCTGGTGATGATGATGATGAAGAGTGATGACGGTATTTTACTGTTACTCACGGCAAATGTGATTCCTATTACAGATTAGATCTTACATTATATTTCAAAGAAAATAATTCTGAATTATAAGCAAATAAATTCCTTGATGTTTTATTCTTAGTGCATAAAGATCATTGAACTGTTTCATACGAAACGAGCAGATGTATTCAGTAAGGAAGTTGTAATTGTTTGGTTTTTGTTTTGTTGTATGAAAACTCATTATTAATTTTGGCTGTTAAAATTATTGCGGTATTCTGTTACATTAGTTATATATACAAAAAAGATAAGGTTATATATTAAACTTCTAATGTAGTTTACATATTGGAGCATTGGATTAATTATGAGAACCTCGAAGCTAAATGGTTTAATAGGTCTACAATAAAGCGAGAGGTAGCGGGTGCGAATCCCGGCCTGGACAAATTATAATATATTCGGTTTCTGGAAGGGGTTGAGAGTAGCCGGGCGAGTGTCTTAATATTGTCGCACCCGTGGAGAGCCATGCTGAAATTGGGCCGGCTCGTCCTAAGTGATACCACGGGCTCACAGAATACTCAGCGTGAAATAGTAGTCGTAATTGAAACGGTGCCTCTACTGTGTTTCCCTGAGTCAGTGAGGATATCGGAGGCTCTTAAAAATGCCGCGTAAGTGGTGTATAAAGCCGGCAACACAACCAATGCGCGGACTGTGGCGTGGTTGTGCATGAGCAGCGGTGTTCTCTTACCATATAGGAGCCCTGCCTGCTTCGTTGTAAGCTATATTTTATAAAAATAATTATGAGAAACCATCGCTGGGTTAATCGACTCTGGGAAATAATTAAAACACCTCAGTTCCTTTTTTAACAGACGGAACAATAATTCAAGATGTCTGTGAGTTAGCGTAGGTATCTTAAAAATCCAAATAGGTAGCTTTAATCAAATAATAGCAATGATTACACGATGTACGTATCGGTACGATTTATAAAGTGTACTTACGTGGTAGGAAAAAAATATTTACCTACACAGCTTTACTAATGCCATGTTTTATTACAAAATAGGCATGATAAACGAATTAGATATTTTCTTATTTTCAGTTTATGGCCAAATTAAATCGTCATTACATGTATTTGTCAAATGGTTTAATTATTTGTTAAGAATATGAGTAATTGAAATAAGGCAGGGTAATTCAATATAAATGAAACTATAGCTTTAAAGCTGCGTTAAAAGTCATTCAAGCCTAGCGATCCTTAATAAAGGCGGGTCGAATCGCATCGGCGAAGAAATTCGGCTATGAAGCAATTCACGAAATCTACTCTATTGGATTCGGCGCTACGCGTCGCTAATAGACACACTTTATAGTTTCATAATTGTTTCAGTCGGAGAAATTCGGTAACAAACACTATGGCACGAGAATTTTATATATTAAAAATGTATTGGAGTGACTTTTTGCACTTCGATTCGGCGCGTAATGGACGCGAACTTTAACAATTAAAGCGTTAATCCACGCTACGGCACGGTTATTGATGGGTATCGGTGATCTCTTACCATAGAGGAAACCCGCCTGCTTCCGTTCTAGCATAAAAATACGAATACTGGTAGCATATATTAATTGACATTTTAACTTATATCTGTTGTCTTTTCAGCTTTTAGTCTAGAAAAGAAAAAAGAAAAATCCCTCCAAAATGGACGCGATCAAGAAGAAAATGCAGGCGATGAAGCTGGAGAAGGATAACGCACTGGACCGTGCGGCCATGTGCGAGCAGGAGGCTAAAGATGCCAACCTTCGTGCTGAGAAGGTAGTTTTCCATTAAAAAATACTTCGACAAAAAAAATACCATTCGTTTGATACCTATCGAAATCGGTCCACGGATGGCGATAGCTAGAATAAAGGAAAAAAATATCCCCGCGGTTGAGTCATGCTGATGCGTGATACCACGCGTTACAGAATACTTATCGTGAAACAGTACAAGTACTGTGTTTCGCTGAGTGAGTTAGGATATGAGAAATTAAATAATACCGCTTAACCGGCGTAAGAAGCCGGCAACATAACCGAAACGCGGATTGGGATCCTATTATCCATGGGTGGCGGTGATCTCTTACCATATAGAAGACCTGCTCTGTTACCCGGTATATCATTAAAATAAGATATTTTTGAAAATCTGATAAGTATTTTAACATCTTAAGCTTCCTTAAATCTTTAAAGAGTTTTATTTCATCTTTAAATGAACTTGAAATGAATGAGAAAAACTTGAAATACTTAAATGTTTTATAAGTAATGTTATAATTAATTAGGAGTTTAGATAATCCGATATTAAAAAGTAAGCAATTCTTATCCTCAATTTCAAGTAAAAACAACTTACTAATATTCCGAACGTTTTGATAATTTAATTTACGTAGATAAATATATCTTGTACGTAATTCGTAATAAACACTTAAATGTTGTAAAAATCAAATCAACCACAATATATGGCATCAATAAAGGGATTAAATTCCCTTTCTAAGAGGACCAATAAAATGTAGCGTGGGGTCTTGGCCGCAACGCTATGTGCAAGTAGCAGGCCAAGGACATACACGTGCAATGCACCATCACAAGCTCTATGAAACTTATGCGTTCCCGGTTTTTTTTTAATGACTAACGCGCTTCTCGCGGACTTTGGGGCGAGTTGGCTCGCCGAGAGTTACATTACAGTTACATTCCTGATACATGGCCCTTCTTTAATTTATTTTTCTTTTTAAGCTTTTTTAACCACAGCTCCGTTATTGTATGAAAAATATTTGCTACATTCTTTACACTACAGGTTGTCCCCTGACTTTATGTTGGCACTATTGTCTTGTCCATACAATTAATATTGTATAGATTACAACAAAGTAGATTGTCACAACTCCTTTCACAATAGGTACCAACAAGCTGATAGTCTCCCGACAGGATAATAACAAACTCAGATGGTAGGCTTCTGTGTAGGGACCGCGATAACAACCGCCTCCGCCGGATAAGGAAGCGTGGACCTCTCTGCGTCGCCAGTGTCACCCAGGTGAGCTTCCGACCGGCTACTCGGGCGGTCCATGACCCTACGTCGGTCCAAGCCGAGGTTCGTGTCTCGTAGGACATGCCCTTGCGCTAGTCGCGGCTAAAAATCAAATTCACGGCTAGCCCCTGGCTCGCCCCAAAAGACCGTGTGACGCTGTGCTAGCTCTATTGCTAGCAGAAAATAGCTCTTCCAAAAAAAAAAACACGAATCCTTCAGAAATAATCAAAAAGGATGTTTTCTTAACAACAACGGCTGGGAATCGCCATTAAAACAGCGTCTTAATATTTATATGGCTGAATTAATATTAATTAATACATTAGGACATTCTTCCAATAGATTCAGTGTAAATTTATTTTAAGTTAATTGTGTCACACCAAGAAAAGCCTGTTGTGACAACATTAATATTATGATCAGACATTGCTCAAATATTTGAAAGTTTGTTAATTTTGGGTAAAATATGCATATTTGATGCCTTTTTATAAAACATTCTATAATATAGTATTCTTTGTAGATATTTTTATTTTTAATTGTAAAAAGTTTTAGCAGTACTAACTATAAAGTAAAATAAATTAGATACCTTAATTTGTCTATCAAAGTTAGTACTCAATATTTTTTTACTATTGGTAATAATTCCATAAAGTAGTAGACCATATATTTTAGAAACCATAGATAAAAAACTTTAAATTTTTAAAATCTCTGAATTTAATTAAAAATAATTGCAACTGTACCTTTAGGTATTCAAAAAGAAGCATTATATTTATTGACTTTTAAAATGTCACGACAAATGTATCAAGACAAATACAAGACTTATTAAAGGCATCAGTATCTTTAAACTTCATGTTAAATCAGGTTACTGTATTCATTTATAGGGTAAATAATGTACAAGATAATAATTAAAAGTTACGTCCGACAGGCCGAGGAAGAAGCCAGACAGCTCCAGAAAAAGATCCAGACCATTGAGAATGACCTGGACCAGACTCAGGAGGCTCTCATGCAGGTTAACGGCAAACTCGAGGAGAAGGAAAAGGCATTACAGACCGTAAGTTTTCTTTAATAAGGCTTTTCTTTCACGTAGCACATTTGTTTATCCAATTTTATTAAGGTGGATTTTTTTTGATTGCATTTCCGACGGTTAAAAGCATCTTATGGAGAAACCACATCAAAATATAACAGTCACACAACCATATAAAATTACAATAGTCTATATTTTATAAAAATTAAGTTTTTTATACACAATGCGAGAGCCACGCTGAGAGTTTGCAGATGCATAATCGGGAATTACGTTACGAATAAGAAAACCAGCGTACAGTACTTATACTGTGTTTCGTTGAGTGAGTGAGAATATCAAAAGCAGTTGAAATTATATCGATTAAGAGGCGTAAAAAGCCGGAATCACAACCAAAGCGCGTATCGTAGCGCGGTGGTTCATGGGACCGTGTGTCCTCGTTTATATAAGAAAATGGGCAGCGGTGACATCATGCCATAGAGTATAGACTATGGTATAGAGGAGACCCACCTGCTTCTTTGCCCGCTATATTAATATAAAGGATTAATGTCATCTAGGATAAGTGCCACATGAACAGAACTAGACCCCTAGCTGGGTCGCGGGTGCGTTGACGGATATTATTATTAACGCTTTTTGCTGACACTTAATGTTCTTTAATTCAAATAAATTCTTAAATTCAAAACAGTAAAATTAAGAGAATTATTACAAATGTTTTGGTCAATATTCAAGTTAATTTATGACTGGTGATGTAATTTAAAGAGAAAAAGTTACTCAAGTAATTATCGTCAGGCAATATTGTAAAACCATTTATCTACATTAAAAAAAACACGTTCCAAGGTTTATAAAGACGCATTATATATTGAAAGTTAATTGCTATTAACTAAAATTAATAAATCATTGATAGGACTAGCAGTGTAAATAATGAAAACTTTCTCGTTCTTAAATTTTATTGATGAGATATTTGTATAAAGACGAATTAAATTTTTTTGTAAAAAATGAATATTTAATTGATTATTTAACAATTTATTTTTCTACATAATCTCAAAGTCTTTCTACACACTGAGTCCAGGTTTTTCAAGGCGTTCAATATTTATTTTTTATTTATTAAGTAACATTACAAATAGGAGATCCGAAGAAAAAGCCTATGTCCAGCAATGGATGTCCTACGGCTGAAATGATGATGATGATTACCAATATGTTTCTGAACGATACCAGCCAGTATTATGTTTTTTTTTCAGCAGTATATTTTTTTATAACAAAGAATGATGTCTTTCTTAATACTTTTTGAGCCCTTCTTGTATAAACAATAAATAATAGACAATAGAAAAGGAACTGCGCGACCTCAGAGTTGCAGGTTTTTATAAAAACACGTACACGACCTTATGTAAATTAACTTGAAAACTATTTACGTATATATCTAATAGTTTTTACTATTGTTCTCATGGTTAACTATGCAAATGGGTTTTATACATTTAAATGTGTGTTTAATGAGCCAAATCCTTGTTAAAGTATTTCCTTAAACAGTAGCGCTCAGATGAAAATGAATTCTCATTTCCAATACTAATTTATCTTGGGTTCTGTAATTAATGTCACGTGGGGCTGAAAGTTGAAAAAATAAAATTCATTTTTTATATAATGTATATGAAGCATAATGTATCTCAATAAGAGATGTTAGATTTCTTGTTTTTACATAAGATATATATAAGACTATGTATATGAATAAAAAAATTAGACTTAAATAGGTATCTACGTATAATATCTAGCTGTTTATACAGCGTCTCGCGCGTTACAGGCGGTTATTTTTGGCCTCCCACACCTAATAAGGCCCCGATACCCGGTCTTTCGGTAAAATTAGACTCGTGCCGGCATAGACTACATTCTCTTAACGTTTAATCATTCCCTAAACATTTTTAGACCTGATGATTGTTCTGAAAATGACATACCAATTGAGATAATTTTAATAATCATTCTCAAACAATTTGAACCAACCAAAACAATAAAAAATAAGCAATGATATATTTTATTAATAATTTTCATAATTAAATTTTTGCATTATTTCTTTACCAGCTAGTAGTTCGTTGATATAAATTATTAATTCTAAACCATTATTAGAACGTTTTGAAATGCCCGCCTTACATATGTCGATAAAACAGTATTTGACAATTGACAGAAACATTAAAGAAAATATGAATGAAAGGCGACGGCAGCGCCACGTATTTTGTTATTGCGAAGCACATTCAGTCAACATGGCGGCTCGCAGTGCGCGGCCGGTCGGAGCGCGCGGCGTGCAGTGATGTCCGCGTCCGCGCCCCACGCCCACGGGCGCACCCCCGTGAGGCGCAGGGGACATCAACATCACCCGCGGCTAAGGGGCGACCGCCTACCCGCCCCCGGGCCAATTGTAAACAAAACTCCGTCCAAAGATGTGACCTTAGAAACAGACGATGTTGTGTCTTGTGTCAATAGTGTTTGTGAATCTCAAGAAGTGACAAGGACGACTAGTGACGATGCACTTTCAAATCGAAACATAGTTGAGCTCTCGAATATTGATGATGACATTAAATTTGACACAATAATTCTCGAGTCGGAGTCGATAGAAATCTCCGATGACGATTTCTCTTTCACAGAAGAGAGGTCAGCGGGTGATGGAGCGGAGACGGTTCTTCCAGTGTATGATACCATTACTGATGATGACCCTGAGACGGCCGAGCTCGCCAAACTTAGGTGTCCTAGTGAATGTACTGAAGTATTAGCAGCTAGGGAAAATCGTAGAAATAGAAGATGCGCAGATTACCCAGGTCTTGCTTTTGGTAGCTCGATTTTTTCATCTGACACAATGATGAAATTTTCCATAATCAAGAATGAGTTGCAGAATATCAAGAATACGGCGTTAAAAAGGGTAATGTCCTACTTTATTATACTTGTATTCAAACTGTGAACAGACAGGCGTAGGCTAAATGTGTTAAAACTATTTTTAATCACATTTCGTCAGAGTATGATGTGGGTGCTGGGAGCAAACTGTGCATTGCAATCAGCTGAGCATTTGACATTTCACTCGAGTCTTGTTTACTTGGAAATTTTTTCTCACGCGCACTAGATGTCGCCCTAGATAATCCAATTATAAAAGTTCCTAAAATTGAATGTTTCCCATTTTTCAATAGTTACTATAAAACAAGTAGTAATTATAACAATAAAGAATTGAGTTTTAATTATAAATACAGGGCTTCCTTAATGACATGCAATATCTGTTGTTATTATTTATTTATGAAAAGGCTCTGGGCAAAAATGTTGAACAAAATTCATAATTTACGGGCACTTGTAGAAAATACTTTTAACATACTTTTTATAACGAGAGAATAAAATAAAATAAAATGTGATAAAGAGACGTTGAAGATTATGATGAGCTTATCTTATCATATATGTTCTCTTAACTGGAATACCGATAAGAATAAATTTTACTGCTCAAGTGGTTACCTAACTAAATGTTACGATTAATAATCAAACGACCTAGCAACTAGTTCAACCAGTAAAGGTTAATTCTGTTATAATTAAATTAAATACAGAACTTTTTTTTAAAATTAAATGCAGTATTATAAGAATGAATGCATACAGCTATGCATGGAGGTCCAAGGGGGAGGCCTATGTCCAGCAGTAGATGTCTTATTGCTGAAATGTTGATTATAAGAATAGGCTCAATATTATTATTTATAATGAGTAGTAATTGCAATCAAACATATGTATGAAGCAGCTAGACCAGAAATACCACATTCATTTGTAAAAAGTTCAAATTTGAGGAATGTAGTTTGGTTTATACTATTTGTAGTTGGTTAATAAAAACTTTTATGTTTGATGAATACTTACCTATTGAGAGACAGCCAGATGAAGAAATGTTTACTTCAAAGAATGTTTGAGTATCTCATAATGTTTAGGTTTTATTTATTATTATATCAGATCTTAATTTTTATGAGATATTCTTTTATTTCAAAGAACATTTCAAGCATTAAGATACTTTTATTTTTAAAAACAATTTGACGGTTTATCATTTTAAAAATCCACATTAATATGATTTTAAAGTAAAAATTGTTCAATTTATTTTTCTTTCTATTTATTACACCTTGTATAAAACTCAATAAAATATCAATAATGTTTAAAATTTAAAATCAGTGTGAATTAATATTAGGCTACCAATTACATAATAATTTAATATCATGAGTTATACATTGTAATGTAATTGATACAATTCAGTGATAGAAAGTATTTTATATTAAAAATAATGATGTATGTTACTAGAAGTCCCAGGCAGTCTTAATTAATTTAATTATACTGTGACGTAACTAACTTCACTCGTAAGTGCTGCTTACTTTCCAAATTAATGAATTAATTTACATGTAATGTAATTTCATAGCATGAATTTAGTTATTTTTCGAATGGCTTTGCGTGTACTATTATATCGATATTGCCGTGTCGTGATTTTTACGCTGTTTTTAAAGCTGATTTAGTTGTTAACAGTATCAACTAGATGGCGTTAAATTCGTTTTAAGCTAAAAAATATTTCCAGTGTTAGATTAGTGTGTTATAGGTTAAAATTACTTAAATGTTATATAAAATTTATAATTTTAGAAATCATATTAACGTTCCAATATTATCATTTTTGTATATTGTTTAGATTTACACGAATATTGTGAAGTAATTCGGAAGCCCATTGTAATGAATACGGCGTTTCCGTTATTTTTTATTGTGCTTATTTGCTGGACCATTGCGCCCATCCCGTTTTATATTATTCCTTCAAAAAAGGCTTTTTGACCTTACAGGATGTAGCTATCAAAGTTCACAGTGGGTGGAATTAGTGTATCGGGACGGCACCTACGACTGTGACGTTTACCATTTATGTCGCTTGCTGTCAGTTCTCATTCAGTGTAGAATGTATTGACGCGTGGCATCGTCATTTAATTATTACTATATTAGAACTGTATTTTCTTAACGATTACTAACATAAGTAAAGTATTAAATTAAGTTTTAATCGTGAGTGAACTAGTGAAAAAGCGTATTTCGATTGCTGGCGGCCATTTTATTAACCGGCTGTGTTCATTCGTATCTCTGCGATACGGAGCAATAACGAACGACCCAGTCAGTTGGCATTTTCGCGACAAGGGCGAAGGTGTCTCTTGTTTTTAGATTCTAGAATATTTGATTTAAGACAAAAGTGAATAAAAATGACGACAAATATGCAACAAGGCACAATTCTCGACGTACTGAAGAAGAAAATGCGTCAAACAAAAGAGGAAATGGAAAAGTATAAGGACGAATGCGAGGAATATCACAAACGATTACAAGTGGAAATAATGCGGAGAGAAGAAGTAAGATAACGTATTTTATGTGTGTCATGTGATGTGTGAAAGGGCAATTTATGCTTGTGAAAATTCTGTGTAGAATCTTATAATGTCTATGAGTTATCAGTCGCCGTAAAGTTATAATACTATCTACCTATAGTGAGTAATGTCCGGCCTCAGTTAGGTGTGCCGGCGACGTACGCATATACACGTCTCTTTCTAATATGACTCTCGGTGCTATAGGAATGAGATGGCGGTTTCATACTTTTTTGTGCCATACCATTATTATTCTTTCATTAGAGCATTGTACAGTGTAGTGTTCTATAAACTTATGTAGCCATTGCGATGTTTAGTCAGGTTGGCGTTTTGGGAAAATTATATCGGATTTAACGGTGCGCGGTGTGCCAGTTTAATGTCGCTAACAGGTTTGGTCGCGACTGAGGTCGTGTGCCAGACTTGAAACACATGATGTGAAGCCGCGCCGCCTCGTACCGTGGTCCCATTGAATTCCTCATGTTCGCTGAGGTTCGGACGTCCCCCGAAGGACCGCGCCGGCGCCCGAAAGGCGTGTCCAACACGAGTTTATCGACATGACGTAATTTATACGTCTGCTGTAATGCAATTATTCCCAGTCTGAGCTTTCCTCCTATAATAACCTTTGTAGGACATGATTTCTACATATCTCTGTTATCTATTACGGTACTATATGCACCTGCCCAAATTCATGGTCATGCATTCTGTATTCTTCACTTGTGTTATCTCAATTTTAGTTAATAAAGTATTGATAAGACGCTTCTATTATAGGTATTTCGGGTGTTCCAAGGTGGTTATTTAAATTTTAATGTATATTTAGTCTAAAATATACATCTTAGCGACATGTATGAAAATTTTACGATTTAGTATGGTTCTCTAGAAATACACACAAAGTTATATTGGCGTGTAATTGTTTCAAAAATAGACATATTAGCGTTGCGCTCGATTTATTATTCAAATATATATATATATAAGTAAGAGCTTGTAACTTGTGTTTGACAAGGAAACAATATATTAACATTTTCTAATAGGCTGATAATTGTACTATTGAAATAGACCGGATAATATTAATCACTTGAGCCGTAAAGCCTTTCCAATGCTCTTAAAATCTTAACGACACAGTAAAATAACGGTGTCGTCATTGTCTAGCGTTGCAAACAGGGAATTTTACAATTTCCTATGCGTGACTTGTTCTATACAATTACCATTGTGAATGTCACTTGTCAATGGTGATATGATTACGCCCGAAATGATTCCATAAAAAAGTTTGGACCCTCCCATAGACAATTCACCGATCGTTCAAGTGTTTAAAAAGAAGCCGTGTAATTATCATATCACGTTACAAGTTAGAGACCTTTTTCCACATAAGGTTATTGACATACAAGGTTAACTTTTTCGTTTTACACATACGGAAATCTCAATATATTGGTTCAAGGCCGGCAGACAGGTCTATGAATAACATTAATTTGCACATACAACAATATAAAACCTATTTGGTGTTAACTGGCTGTCGTTTGGTTGAAATTTCATATGTACGCGTAAAAATATGTATTCAATTACTTTAATGTTATGTGCTACAATCAATATGTCATTGCTGAGATTGTTATCACAAGTAATTAATGACGTCAGAGGATAGTAGGAGAAACCGGGACTCGTTAGCTTCCTCGCAACAAGGACACGTGATGTCATAGGCATGTGCGGCTCACAGAATATAAATAGCGAGCGAAACATTCCAATTGGCGGTTAATTCTCAGCACGTATGAAAACGCTCAATGTTTTTTTCTATTACAAGTGTGTTACCATGTTAGGCGCCAGTTTTGGGTGATGGCAATTAGCTGTATTTCTTTCGTGCGATCGGCGCGCTGTGAAAATTGTGTCAACGGTTTCCTAACTGTTTATTGATTCACGGTTATACCTAAGTTATTTTTTTAATGGTATAGCGAACAACAAAGCAGGTGGGTCTCCTATATGGTTAGAGAATAACGCTACCCGTGTCCAACCGCGCCCACAGTCCGCGCATTGATTATGATGCCGGCTTTTTAAGACGCCTAAGCGGCATTTTTAAAAGCCTTTGATATTCTCAACCACTCAGCGAAACAGTAGATGCGCCGTTTCAAGTACAACTGCCATTTTACGATGAGTATTCTTTGAGCCCTTGGTATCACTTCGGACGAGCCGGTCCAAAAAGTGCGTCCGCATATGCTTCAGTATGGCTCCCCCACGAGTGTGACAGTATTAAGACAATCGCTCGTCAACTTTCAAGCCCTTCCAGAGAACTAACAAACTATAAATTAAATTATAATTGTCCAGACCGGGATTCGAACCAATACCTCTCGCTTCATGTTAGACTTATTAAACCATTTAGCTACGAGGCTTTCGAAAGGTTATGGGATGTTTTAGGCGTATGACTAATATTACCTATTACAATTTAGCAGAAATAATGACTTAATTAGTTAATTACTTGTTATAATAGTACCTACAGTTATAGTATTAAAAACATTGTACTGCAATATGATGCAATAACATCCAAATCATATTAATTAGCTACCTACTTAAAAATATGCAACTACAACAATGTTTTAAAGATTAAATAATAATTAATAATAATAATATAATAAATAATAAGATAAAATGACATGTATACTTATTGGTAAAATGACAGTCTTGAGAAATATTATGAAATAATTAATTTAAATATTTTGTAGCTATATAATATTATAATAGGTAAGTATGAAGTGATTGTAACCGATTTCTCACAAAAAGCATGCCTTCATATTATTAAATGCTGTAATTTTTGTAGTGTATTGTTGAATTTCTTTGGCGTTTGAGAACTTAATAATATTCAATGTTTTAGGCCGAATCCGAAGTGGCTGCACTCAACCGCCGCATCCAACTGTTGGAGGAAGACCTGGAGAGGTCCGAGGAGAGACTCGCGACAGCCACGGCCAAGCTATCCGAGGCCAGCCAAGCCGCCGATGAGTCTGAACGGTCAGTTCGATATAATTCCTTCCTACCTTCAAAAAGAGCGTACCTTTTCCCATAAAGACCGACAACGCACCCACGGCGCTGCGTCGCCTAGGGGTGTCCATGGGCGGGAGAGGCTCTTATCCTAGATGAGCCTCATGCTCGTTTGTCATCATTCCCATAAAAAAACCTATAATCAAATTCGAATTTAGAACGCTTGCATATATTTTTCATATCAATTTTATAAATAGTAGTGTATAGTAGGGACTATAATTTTGTAAGTCTGTTTATGTATTTCTAGATAACCTATGTAATTGTCTAACCTATTATAGTACTGAAATATATGAATGGCGTCTTAAACTATTAGTTCATTTTAAAAATGTGGCCTAATTAAAATAAAACCAAAACTGATTCAGTTCGGTATATTTGATTAAAAAGACGTGTAATATTTTTACTGTGTGCATGATTTTATTGATTTTCAATCCTAACCACCATATTACCTGAATTTCTTTAAAACGAACATTTCCACTCTGTTTTTAAAATATATAACCCTTTATAAAACCTCTTTGTTATAATGTGTGAAATTGGATATTTTCACGAAGATTTTTGTAAAAGAAAATTTATCGATTGCGTAAAAATACCGTGAATATATCCAATGTGTTGCTGTCCCTTGTCGTTCTCGTTGTTTTAACACGCATGTGTTTGACCGCACTAATCAGAATACGCAAGGCGTTGGAGAACCGAACGAACATGGAGGACGACCGCGTGGCCATCTTAGAAGCACAGCTCGCCCAGGCGAAGCTCATAGCGGAAGAGTCCGACAAGAAATACGAAGAGGTGAACGCTTGATAATGACGTTTTTGCTTCCGTGTTACCATACGCGATGTTATCTCCATAGATACTATACACTATTACCATAGGTAATAAACTCCATAGCTACTATACACTACTCTGTATATGTTATGCCATCTATAGGCTATACAATTAATTTAATAAATGATCTAAGAGGAGAGTTTATTATATTAAACAGATAATATCCGGCAAAGAATAACGTGGTTCAAATTGTCTCTACATTTTGGTAGAAAGCTGCAAGAGATATTTTCTATCTAACTTTCAAATGTTGTGTGGTTTTTTTCTATCAAGTTAACCAACGTTTATGTGTTTAAATTACAAACGAACTTTTTTCAGTTGTTTTTAAATCCTGTTGTTTAAAATTTAAATGTTTCACATATTTTTTATGCATATTTTAAATCTTCAGTAGGTACAGGTATTATTATACTGAGTTGTGTATTGTGTGTTTAATAAGTGTATCGTTGCGCTCGATTTGCTACCAACTATTCCTAACTAACTTTTCTATTGTCGCGATAGTGCGTATGGTAACATCAAAGTGACTGAAACAATTTATCCCCTTCCGTGTTGTGTGGGGTGGATTGATTTTGAACAGGCGTCTACGATCATTATCATATTTTATTAAGAATATTCTTTACTTAGTAATTTTGCTCTATAGCCTTCTACAAAAGTATTTCTCCAATCTCGCAGCAGATATTTCTTTAGGAGAGAGAGAGAGAGAGAGCAATGTTTCTATGTATTACCTGTTTAGTATTAAGTGCATGTAATTTGAAATGTGTTGTTTCAGTTTTAGATTGTAAGTTGATTAGAACCAAGTAATTAAAGTTTCTTGGTTCTAATTGTTTCCTTCACAACTACTGCGTTTCGTCGCTTTGTACGTTTTCTCCTGTTTGTCTGCATGTCTTCTAACTTCAATCAGTCCTTGATTTTGTCTATCTTCTATTCTGAAGTTGTCTGTAATTGGCGACAGTGCCCGCAAGATTCTGGAGAACAGATCGTTGGCTGATGAAGAGCGTATGGACGCCCTGGAGAACCAGCTGAAGGAGGCCAGGTTCCTCGCGGAGGAGGCGGACAAGAAATACGACGAGGTCTTTGTTTTCTCGTGTTGTTTGGTTTGGCTGTTGTAATTTTTTGGCTTTTGGAAGCTGTCCCCTTAGAGCTTTCTTTACAAATGAGAAATAACAAGCTGTGTCAACGTTGTGTATATCTGTTAATATGTTTGAGATTATTTCCATTCTAATTCGATTTTACAAAATAATTACCACTAATTGTTTCCCGTTTCAATGCAGGTGATTACTCGTGTGATTTGTTGAATAATATTTTCAAAGTGAAATACTAACATATGCTTCACTTCATCAGCATGATTCAAATTCAGCAAACTCCTGTGTTTTAGTGTTGCCAATTTACCGAGAATATTGGAAGTGATGTGTGACCTGCGTGAAAATTTGAGTTCCGCAAATGTACGAACATGTGTCCGTACCAGATGGCCGTAATTGCCCCAATTCCCCGTCTTGACCCTGCACGGTGAAGGCAGTCTTAAAAAGTCACGTCCAAACATGGTACGCTGTCGTGCGTGATCGTTCGTTTCTTGCCCTTAAAAGGGAGAGCGTGTTCGTATACATGTTACATAAGGTGCTGCCATAGACGGGCAGTCAAGATCTCGCCAAAAGCAGCGTGGAATTTATTTAATAGAGAATGCTCATGCACTGTGATGTGTTCAGGTTGCTCGTAAGCTGGCCATGGTCGAAGCGGACTTGGAGCGCGCGGAGGAGCGGGCCGAATCCGGTGAATCGTAGGTGTCCTTTAGTCGCGCAATGAGCGATTACTACGTCCGCGTAGTACTACCCTCACTGTGCTAGTTTGCTAGTTTTCGCGAAAGTTGCATGGTTGTTGACCATTTAATTTGCACAGTCACTGGCGTTATTGGTTATAGCTTCATTTGCATGTTTTAGGTTGTCGGCAGGCGGCTGTTGGAGTTTTTTAATTATTAATGCACATCGGTCATTTTATTAACTCGGCCGTGGTGCGATCTAATCCGTTGTAGTAATAAGTTTGGTGGTGTTCGCAGGCGAAGCGTGTGCTGTGCCAGCATCACGATAAAACAAGGGTTGCCCCATCTCATAGATATTTCTTATGTAATGTAACTATCATGTCCACGTATCGAACTTAACTTGTGTCCTCAGTGTGTGTCAAGCGGTAGGCGTAGCAGGGAATATGTGTGGTATAGGGCAATTTTCGTTTTCAGATATGCGCCGCAATACACCAGAATTACTGGCCGTATGCGTGCCGCACATATAGCGCACACATCACATAACGATTGTTATAACGCACTAGATAGCACATAGATTTTTCTTTTAAGTAATGAAACTTTGAACTAAATATAATGGGACAACCCTCGTTTTTTATTTTTAAACTGACTCCTAGGCGCCATTCTCGATTGCCCGCTTCCGTTTCCTTCAATAGTGTAGCCTCTGCTCCCAGACTCCATAGTTTTACAGACCTTCGCTGGATTTACATCCTCTACAATCCCGACTTTCCCTGCACCGTAGATTTAAGAAGGCCTAAAAGGCCATAGATATAATCGCCTTCAGGCGCTGTCGATGCTTCGATGCACTGCACCGTGACAGCGAACTCGAGAGTGGCGCCGGAGCGTAGATGCGTGTTGCCTGGTCGAATTATTTACATTGACACATTTCACCGTTCTAATCCCCGAAATTCTCTATAACCTCGTTAACCCCCATACATCCTTACCCCAATTCATGTAACCCGAGATCTGGCAACACTCGTAGTTAGTGTGTGTTGTGTGTGTGTGTGCGTGGGCGTGTACTAACGCTCGGCCGGCGGTAGGTGGCGCGTAAGCTCGTCCTCATGGAGCAGGACCTAGAGAGGGCCGAGGAGCGATCCGAACAGAGCGAATGGTAAGTATTCGCTTACGTAACGGTACTCGCGTCGCACAAAAACTTTCGCCCTACAGTCGAACTGTTCGAAATTTAAATATATGCCTTGCAACACTTGTCGCTCAGCGCGTACTCACGGTTTCATCGACTTCATTAAATTGTATACTGTGCAATTATTAAAATTAAATATTAACTTATTAGTATGATATTTAACACCGAGAATTAATCTTATAAAGAAATGGTGTAGAGTTTTTGTGTAATGCACAAAAATATATGTTTTTATCGGAGATTGAGATATGAAAAATTACGTTACCAAGTACAGATAAATGATTCCGATTAAAATGTGTATTTAATTTTTTACGATTTATTTTTTATCATCTATAATATAATTCATATATACTTATATTCTAATTTTATGAAATATCATATTATGATAGATGATGGAAGTAAATTGTGCAGAAGCATGTGTATATTGAGAATTCATAATCATTAACAAACATCGCGCTTTCATCACAATGCGTGACACTTTTATTATTGTCGAGTTCAATTATATTCAGTTATAGTTTTTATTAATTGAATGCCAATGGCGTAGAAATATTGAGTAAGAGCACTTAGATGAATTTCAGATGGGCAAAAAATGCTTCGGTTGGGTGGGCACAGTAGGCATATTTCGTGCTTACAGATTGTACAATACACGATTGTTTTCATGTAACAGTTAAATACTTCATGTGCGAAATCCCTCAAACACAATTAAAACACAGGAAAGACGTACGTTTTACTGATTTCTATATGGTAAAGTAGCTGAATAGGTGTTTATCCCGGAATTCGATCCCCGGACTGC
Organism: Delias oraia; assembly: GCA_018230265.1. Lineage (NCBI taxonomy): Eukaryota > Metazoa > Arthropoda > Insecta > Lepidoptera > Pieridae > Delias > Delias oraia. The sequence continues at coordinate 7,707 of DWCF01002249.1, read as the reverse complement.
ATACACTACGGATAAGGTAGATAAATTAAAAGTTATTCAATTGAGCGATTTCATACATGCAATGATTATTTAATTAAAAGAAATTAAATATGTTTCACTTGTTTTTCAGCAAAATCGTCGAACTGGAGGAGGAGCTCCGCGTTGTCGGTAACAACCTGAAGTCTCTGGAAGTCTCTGAGGAGAAGGTATGGCTCAATCCAACCTAGATAGGCTAGTTTATAGCTAGAGATCGGAGCTATATGAAAATGATTATTTAAGCACCAACCATTAAGACGATATCGTTAATTGTTAATACTTGATGTGAGAGTAATAATTTGCATTCCGTGCAGGCAAACCAACGCGAGGAGGAGTACAAAAACCAAATCAAAACCCTCACCACCCGCCTAAAGGAGGTGTGATGTGGAATTGCTCTAAGCGAGTGTTTTCCCGCTTGCCTAACTGCATCATGCACACCTAGTGTAGCGATCGAATGATTTACCAAACACCGCCCCTGGGGGCTCTGCATTACCCAGGAATTTTTCCTAGCGGTTCTTCCGACGCTCGCCTAGGTTTCGGTATGGTTTTATTTTAAAACTCACTTGACCTCAGTTTTGTGCGGTCCCGCCAACTGCGACGGGCGCGGGAGAAACCGCTTCGTGAGTTCTTAGCCTAATTAGGTGTGTGTAATATAGAGACAGAGTTAGCATTAAGATTATATTTTTAGCATTTTAGATATAGCATTATCGTCGTTGGTAAATCATTCGGTGATAGTGAGACGTTTACCCTTCTTTTTCTAGTTGTTGTACGTAACCGTATGGCGTTTGTGTTAATAATAATATGGTATCAGTGTACACACAGTGATACTGCATGGAGTTTTTTTCATATGGTTAATATAATACAGGCGACGCAAAGGGAGGAAACGTTCGAGACGCAGGTGAAATTGTTGGACGCGTCGCTGAAAGAGGTAACCGGACGCAGACGTAGGTTTAGCTCTGGTTACGGTTGTAGTGCGCGGGTCATGCTCATCGCCATACTGTGTTTGTTGCGATGGCCACTTCAATTCATCACTTGGAAACATTCCGTGGCACGCATTGTGTTTACGCGGTTCTAATCGAGCGTAACGTTCGTTGATACTCTGGTTTTTATTCTTAAATACAGTAAAAGTTCATTATTAGCGCTTCCTTCATTCGCGGGTTAAGAGAATGCGATCCCAATTCTCAAATTCGCGGCTAAATTTTGTTTATTTGCGGTCATCGGTACATTTTTTGACCGGTTCCCGAATTGTTCTGTTTAAAAACTTGTTTAAAAATACTTAAATTAGACTTTAAAGCTGTTTTAGATTTGGAAAATACACACGGCATTCCTCGCCAACTTAAAACCCTACGGTAAATGACGAATAAACCAAATACAAACATTGGGAATGCAACAAGACAAAATTAGTTCGAAAATATAGATACAAATGATATTATAATCAATATGTTCAGAAATTTCTATTAAATTGATTTTTTTAGATATTTCTTTTATCATCTAAGAATTTAGTCCTTATAATAAATACACTATAAATACCCATTACATCTTCACGGTTTATCTATTTGCAGTTTTTTTCGGATCGTATGGCGAATAATGAAATTTTACTGTATGTCTAATAATGCGAAAAGAGACGTATTTTTCAAATTAGTATCAAAGAAGTTGGCTAAAGAAAAACGCAGTGCGTTCTACACGTTTGAGACTGAATGGTTTATTGTGGCTATTGCTGAGGGTGTAGGCTCGTGTTATTCCAGTGGCTGAACGGTTGGTGCTTCGTCCATGTATTTCTCTCGTCTACTGTATATTTAATTTGTTCCTATATCTATGTACCCTGTCCGCTTATGTTGTGATTGTGCGTTTGTGTAAATAATATCATTTCCTTGGTTCTTTATTCATTAATTGAACGAGAACTATCGCTTCCTATTAAATGTTTTCTCTTATTTATTGACTAAGCACGGTTAAAGGTTGATATCGGTATAGTAGAGTTTTTCATTGATAATCGGACAATCGCAACATGGGCGCGCTAGCATGCCTGCTGTGAGTATATAATGCAATGAGTCGTATGTGGCTAGGCGATGGCGTCACGTGAGCACGTCGAGGATAAGATCCACAGCCTCTCGCAGAAATTGACGCAAGTAAGTTGCTCGATCGGTGGGGACTTTGGTCGCATCGCTACACTTGACATTGATGATAACAGATGTCATGAATGACAGTTCTGTTTGCATAATCTGCTACTTGAGGATTTTTAACCTACATTCTTATATATTAGCTTTGTATTGACAAACGAATAAATTATTTATTAACGATGTAATGGCAGATGTAATTGGATCTTTTAAAATGGTTTCACAGAGTTTCACATCAAATGAAACGCTGATCAAGCGTCTGTATAATATATGTTACGAGGCCAAAGTACACCTACTCATCATGTACCTAACATTATCATTTCATTTTGTTCTTAATAAGGGGTAAATGGTATATTATATGTAAATTTGTATTAGTCGTAGAGAGAACACTGCTCATGGCCGCTATTGGTGAAGGTACTTGCATGGTGTTAGTGCGGTTTATTGTAAAGAAGATATTTTTAAGATTTTTGATGTTTAATTGTTTTATAACATTAAGTATATGCTTTGAAAAATAATAAAAGTGAAGTTTTTTAATATTCGCATGGGATTTATTCGATGTTCTATGAAATAGTCTTTTTTCTGTATTATAGTTAAAGTAAGAAAAATTTTTCTATCATAATTTATAAAAAAATAGGGTATTTTCATGAAAATGCAGAAAAAGGCCTATTCATCTTCAAGTTTAAATATTAATATCATTGTTGAAATATTTTCAGGCTGAGGCTCGCGCTGAATTTGCTGAGCGCTCTGTCCAAAAACTACAGAAGGAGGTCGACAGGCTCGAAGGTAATATTATTTTAGGGTTATTGTCTATGGAATATTTAATTCTAAGAGTATTGTATTATTATTACAAATTTTACCCCACCTTTCAATATACAAAGATTGTAATTGTTTAGTTTTGAGGATCCACAGATAGTAGATGGTAGAGACGAGTACAGCAATTGGTTAAGTGAAAATTATTATCTCTGAAGTCAAGTTTTAACAAACGTTTGACAAATAACCAAAGCTTTGAACCACGTCAGCTATCATTAGTGCTGTTAAAGGCTGAACATTAGTATTGAAAGCTTTATTTTTCTCTCATTTCGCTGCGACTTGAGCTTACTTTTAATTTCCACAGTAACATTAAATATTTTATTAAGATCACAATGAAAAGCCCATGGTTGAGTTCAATGAATTTAACACTGTTTAGATGCATAACCACGGTCTTTTCTATGGCTATATTTTCTTTTTTTATTGCGTAAGCATGGAGTTTAAATGTTGTACCAAAAATAGTTGCTCGCTGAAGAATGATTGTAGTTTCCCATTTTCTTTCGCATGGACGTTTTTATGTTGATTTTTGCCTGTCTCGATGGAAGTATATGCAATTTAGACTAAAGCTAAAGTGAGAAGCATTCTGTCCATGAAGGCTTGTTGACGTTTTGACGGTGCATAGTTGTTGCATATGCCTAAATCGAGTGACTAATGTTTTGTGTCACTCACCGTGTCCACATGGGATATTGCAGACGATCTGGTGGCCGAGCGCGAAAAGAGCAAACTCCTGCAGGAGGAAATGGAGTCCACGCTCCACGATATCCAGAACATGTGAACACATCGCCTCGCCCGTCCGACTCACTAGCTTAACCCACAATCTTTTCCATTCCAAATGTCAATTGTCCCCGCGTTAAATGTCAATTGTCAAGTTGAGTTTGACAAGCAGTTTTGCTCCTCAGGCGGGAATTTCTGTAAATTTTCTTATTTATTGCCTTCGCTTAAGGTTTTTGTTCGTCAATCGTGACAAAGTGAGACGGACGGGTGACTAGCTGTTAAAAGTTGTAGATTAATTGCCAGCCGCTTTTACTTTACGTTCGGGCGTTCGCTACGACACCACTGCCATGTGCAATTTTGTACGTTTTCATTATAGGTATCCTATCTTAGGTGTTGTACGCGTATTGACAGAGCTTTTTTTGTATTTTTTAAGATAAACGACATTCCATATAGTGGACCAATTCGAGATATTTTTTACGATTTAATGTTTAGCACAATGAATTTTATCGCACGCGATTTTTGTATTAACATTCCGTTTGGCTCGAAATTGCGACGAACATCGTGGTTGGCAGAAAGCGCTATTTTACAATAGTGGCTTTATTTACTTAATAGGAAGGAGATTAGATGTTTTATATTATATTATAAGTATAATATATGAATTGCTTGATGAATTTCCACAGTTTGAATGACTTTCCTCTGTCCCATATCATTTGTTGTTTTTTATTGCTTGACTGATAAATGACGGCCATCTTGGATACGTCCACCGCAATAACCGAGCTGGCAATATGCGTGAACGAGTACGTCAATGCACCGGGCGTTAGACTATGAATTGAATAATGAGACAAATTTAAGCAACAATCCGTCTTAGAGATGTTTTTTATCAATTTGCGAGTTCATAGATATTAAGTATGTGAGAAGTAAATTAATGATTTTATGAGTATTCTAACACAAGTGTTTATAAATATATTATATTATTATTTTTATTTTGTTGTTTTTTTACTGACAAGTGTGCACCTTCTCACCTCTCTATCACTAATATTTATGTTCCATCAGCTATAAGTTTATCTTTGTTCATACAGTTTTGATTTTCATTTCATTTGTTAATAAACTTAATGTCGAAGCTCCGATGAGGCAGCCATCGGCCGTCGTACACATGTGGAGCACGGGGCATGAAAAGATTGCGCGTAACATAACGACCTCCAGACCGTGTTAACGCATGCCCCTAGAGACCGAGAGGCCAATGGCGTCGAGACACCGCGTGTACGCTAGAGAGCATGAAACATGCGTCGCCCTCTCCCGGCATGGTTGCATATGCCGGCGGACAGAGACCCCGCATGAAAGTTGCGACACGCGAGCTAACCGCGCCCGAATACCGCAGATGATCTGATCAACGCCAAGGAGCAGACGAACATCATGGGCGACGACATCGATGACACTGCCGTTGAACTCATTCCCGGCGTTGAAATGACACAGAGACAGGTCGAGGCGGCAGCGAGGGCCAGGGAGGAGCGGCTCAAGAAGCCACAGCAGCCGCCGCCACCGCCTAAGGAGCCAACTCCGCCTCCAAAGGAGCCAACTCCACCGCCGAAAGCGCCAACTCCGCCACCTAAGGAGCCAACTCCACCACCTCCGGAACCCGCTCCGGCCGAGGCGGCCCCCGCTGAGCCTGCTCCAACAGAACCTGCCTCCGCTGAATCTGCGCCGGCTGAGCCTGCTCCAACCGACGCTCCCGCCGAATAGTCACTCAAATGTATCAGAAAGTTTAAATAAATAGCTGATGGAATAGTACCTACCTTTGATCTAAGCATGCGTGTGGTCCGGCGTGAGTGGAACGCGTCTGACGGCGGCTCGGTGTTCGCAGACGAGTTGGTCACGAGCAAGGAAGTGATGTCGGAGATGGGTGCGGAGCTGGAACTGGCCTGCCTGGAGCTAGGGCTGCCGGCGGCCGCGTGGCGCGCCTGCGACCGCTGCCCCTGCTACCACTGAAAGACGCGAACTTACCGCTTTTCATGCATTTTCAACCAGTAAAACATTTTCACTCGCATACTCGTTATAAATTCGAAACCTACCGCATGGAGTAAAGACCGGATCTCGGATCCGGTCGATACGCATGGCTTTCGTAACAGTGGACGACATGTAAGCATATCTTTCTTTCGCTTTTGTATATCTCGCTGAACTAATTGCCGAACTTGACTTGCAGGAGTTAATTGTTTAGAGGACTCGAAAGGCTAGGCAGTAGAGAAATGTTAGCGTTGTCGTGTGATTGGTACTTTAATACTGTGTATATATTTAGACGAGCTCGTGGCCGAGAAAGAGAAGTACAAGGACATCGGAGACGACCTGGACACGGCCTTCGTGGAGCTCATCCTCAAGGAATAGAGCTGTATTTCATTTTCCGTCGGGCACGCGACCGCCCTTTGCTTATGTATAGATTTATTTTGTACTAATTTATACGCTAAAGTATTACAATCCATAGATTTATGGTGGTATTTATTTTTCAACTATGAACAATAAATCATTGATAAATTAACAACATGGTTTTATTTGTACATTTTAATTGCCTGTTAATTTAAGTGAGCAAATAGTGTGACTAGTTAGAAAATCTATTAAAATTAGGTGCCTAAAAGTAAAAGTTATTTTTAATATTATAAGAAATGCTTGTTTTAAATTTGATCTAAATTATTAGGCTTGTTTAAATTATTTTTGTACATGTGTACCATATAGGAAATTATTTATGATCCAAAATAGATCTTAATCAAATCTTAACAAACTAATACGTACTAATGTTTAAGTTTAAATACAGTGAACTAACTAAAAATACTAACAAAATTAACATCACCTACAGATGAAGTCATTGAAGAAAGAAGTAAATATAAGGCGATTGCAGAAGAAGTGGACCAGACGTTCGCAGATCTATCGGGCTACTAAAATCAAATGGCGCTTAGAGCCGCCATTTTGAAGTGACGCCAAAATGAGCGGGAAATTAGCAAGCTTTTGGCACATGACGGGTTTTAAATTGGCATGTGACTGTGATTGTAGATTTTTTTAAGTACGAAATTGATATTTAAATACGTAGTTGATTTTTAAAAATAAATACAGACTAATAGGTTATTTCTAAGTTTTTGAATGTGTGTCTAAGTAATAAATTCGTAAGTCAAGATTTTATACATTTAACCAGGATTTGTATTACACTCAGCACTGCCGGATTTATTTTCGCTGACCTTGATTGAATCAATGTTAAAAGGTCAATAAATTAGGTGATAGTCCGTAATGTATTTTATTTTCACGGCTTTTTCTAAATAGTGTCAGATGTATATACGCTTGATAAATATATAATCAAAAGTACCATTATTTTCAGTGTATCATAAGGAATGAGAAATAATAGAGTTTTTGCATACATAAAGGTCTCTTCCATGGATATCTGTCGAAATATTTACTGTTTATACTTTTTCCATATTACATTTTTTAAATGAACTATTCATGCTTAGTTTTGTAGCTTTTAATATTAACGAATGTAAAACTTCGAATAATTTTGATTGATGAAATATAATAATTTTTCCAATTAAGTGTGTGATTTATTTTTCCTTGGTGAACCTACTCGTACAATAGACAACCTCCTAACTAGCAAGTGAATTATAAGAATAATAACCACTCATTTAAGTATGAAGGATTTTCATAACATGTAGCTAAAATTCTCAATTTTAGCTATATTATAGTATATTTTTCAGAAAAATAGGTTAATTCATTAAACTATTATGCAACAGAAATATAGAGATAACTATAACGTTTTCGTGCGGAGGCCTTTTTCGCAATCTTTACCGCCTGGCGGCATACAAAAATCCAGCTCCAGAGATTGATAATCCCCTGGAAAATCCGCCATGAATTGTAACTTTTATCATTTTCATAGGTTTATTATTCAAAATGGCACACTGACGCATTCAGTAACAGAATTATTATAATATGATACCTATACTTAAAAATAAAAAAATAGCAACAATGTCATGAAATTTGATAACCATTTGTTTTGGCGATATAGCAACAACTTTTTTATTATTTT
>DWCF01002248.1:0-24969 GCA_018230265.1 Delias oraia | reverse complement strand
CGAGGCAAAGTTTAGCGGACCGTTTTCCTAATTCAGTACGAGGTGCTAATTACTACGATGCGGACGGTGAGCTCTGTATCTATGTGTATTATTAATTTTCGTCTATGAAATAATATTTTAGTGCTGTAATCACTCGTGCTGTAAAACTTACCACTGCCATAACATCAGTATATTTTTGGTCGGTTATTTTAGCCATTGGACATTACTTCAAACTCGGCGTGCCATTGATGACTTATTTCAGACACAGCAGGTGCAACTTATCAACAACTTGAAAAATTCGTCAAACTAAATGCACCAAATTGAGTCGTAGTAAAAGGTTATTTTATTGGAACTCTTTATATTGCCGGTTGTGTTGCCGGATTCTTACGCCGCTTAAGCGGCATTTTTAAAGCCCTCCGATATCCTCCGTCACTCTCCGAAACACAGTAAAAGTACCGTTTCACGCTGAGTATTCTGTGAGCTCGTGGTATCAATTCGGGCGAGCCGGTTTAAATAGTGCGTTAGCATATGCTTCAGCATGTCTCTCCCACGGGTGCGAAAGTATTAAGAAACACGCCCAGCCACTGTCAAGCCCTTCCAAAGACCGAATAAATTATAAATTAAATCATAGTAGGACCGGGATTCGAACCCGCTCTCTCTCGATTTATGGTGCACTTTTAAAATCACTAAACTACGAGCCTTAACTGTAAAGATATATAAATATAATTGTGTCCTTGCATGAGTTTATAAATGATATCATCTCCAACATTAACTTCATATGTCGGATTAATAACAATCATCTCAGATAATTGGGCACATTTCTTGTTTACCTTTTGTCTCTTTGACCGTTTAAATAAGATCAAAATGTTTTATATTATATGTATATTTGTAGATCACGTCTTGTAAATATGATTGTAGATCTAGCAATAATTATAAGGTTTTATATTTATTATATTAGCTTTACTATGATATATCAACTACTACTATAATAATCTCGGTAATCGTACTACTTTTTGGCTTGGTTATTAATAAACATGGCTCTCTAAGAATTTATATCTTTGGAATTATGTAGTCTCCATGAATATACCTGTGTATGATTTAAAATGTCGTCAGTGTGAACTAAAAATAATTTAATTAACTTTCAAATGTTTTTGAAACAGTCCTCATCTCAAGCCTTAGAGCTAGACACCACAAGTGGCGTGAGAACATGTACACTTCACGCTGGCACGTTTATTTAATGTGGACACTTTGTAAGGGTGACTTTACTAACAAAACTTTCTGTAAAAAAATTACATGTATATGTGAAATTGAGTTCTTTATTATTTATATTAGCTCAATATTAGGGTGATCACCCTCTGAACCAAATAAATATAAAAATCACATTTATGGTAAATACGTGAGGGGTAGCATTCTTTTCATCCTGAACGGTTTAGGCTAAAATTTTTCTACTTTAAAAATACAAATAAACACTTTAAAGCCCCGAAATGTACTTATTCTATCTCTATGATATAGATTTATCGCGGAAAAACCTTAGCTATTATCTTATGATCATCATTTGTTTCGGTCTCTGAATTATTTTAAATTAATTACTGTCTTAATCTAGTAATCTGCATACTGTGAAATATTGCTGAATTTAAAATTGTTACTGAGACGAATAATTAAATGTACCATAACAATAACTATTTTGAACTACTTTCACGGGAGATAAAATATACCGTGATTAATACAATTAATATTTAGTTGCAACTTGACCCTGAAGCACGCGTGGGAACTTCTCTAACATATGCTCTTCGATGGAGATTACTGTGTTCTTGTAGTTCATGTTATATTAGCTATTTCCAAGTGAAATAAATTCAGAGTTGATAAGAATACTTTATAAACACAAATCTTCACAACTATCAATTTTGATAAATCATACCTACATCCGTAAACTCGTTAAGGACTTTCAATTCCAGATACAAAGATACGAAAAAATTTAATATCATCAGAAAGATATTTGTGCTGAGTTAAAAGTAGGAAATTAATTGATTATTACACTCAAGTTGTTTATGTTCCAGGGTAAAATGTTCTCTCTATCACAAATAATATAAATTTCCTTCGAAATACGTAGCAGTAACAATACATGATTCAACAAAGGGTTGTGAATTTATAATGAGAAAACCTGCACAGACTGAGAACAAAAATAAACGGTCCAAGTTTTCCGTCAATTTAAACTTAAAATCCTTAGTCGTGTGCTTTTATTTAACCACCCATATTTCACTGCTCTCTTTTCAAACGATTTATTTGAATTTTTTTAGCATTGTAATTTGTAAATTTATTTACTGATATAACAATTTCCTTATCCTTAATTTATCCTTAATTTTTTAAAGTTAAAAAACTACTACAATAATTATATTATTAATAAATCCTTACACGTCAAGATATTATTTTATTTATTTTAATTAATTCGCTATAGTTCATATTAGATGTCTTCTATGAATATACAAGTATAATTCCTAAATGGAATTGATTGATTTATAATTGAATTTCAAAAGAAAAGAAATGCGGAAGATACTCTACGTAGACATGTATGTACAGCAGAGATTGACCACTATGTAATGTTTTCTCTTATGTTGATTTAACAGTTGTCGTGAGGTCTCTACTTCGATTAGATTCCCCAGTTACAATAATATTGAATAGCAAAATAAATACGTATTTGACGATTAGGGCACTTTCACACCGTCTCGACTCACGAGCTTTATCGATTGCCCCGGTGTTGCTTGGTTTTACTACTAAGCGGGGGCCTGCGCGACATGGCTCGCCCATCGCACTCTAATATGAAGAAAGTGGTTATAAGTGAGAGAGATGAAAGATTTGATTGATTCATGTTGCGGATGCTGTGACGGGCTTATGCTATACTTTATTTTATGCTTGTGTATTGTATTAATCGTTTAGATTTCAATATGAATTAAAAAAACTCAACATTTTGTGCAAGAATTACTTTGCTTAGAATTAATTGAAATTCTGAGAACTTATTCGTATAATTAATAATATAATGCTTTGATGATGATTAAACGAGTCTTCTCGTATTCCATATATGATTGGTATTCTATATTATCTATTGGTATTTTAGATTAATATTATATGGATAAAGCGTTGTTTTGTGAGGTTAAGAATTTGCTCGCACGGCTATGAGTTGTTTTGTGTTTAGAAAGTATTCGGATACGAGTATTGCATTTCAATATTGATCATGACCTTGCAGCCCTCCTGCATAACGCCCTCCGAAATCCCTCAGCCGAGACTCGCCACCGCTAGTAACTAGTAAATTGTACGCTACCAACGCGTGCGGTACTATGCCGTGTTCTTTCTGTGATAAAAATACACGTGATTTATTTTTGGATATTTCTACGGTTTAAGGTAGGCTTGTTGAATTGATGTCAATCTATTGTAATTATTTGTCTTTAAGTAAATATATACTTTTCTAAGTTTAATAAATATAAGTCCATTTTATTTATTGTTATTTAAATTGTACGTATTATTTATTAATAAAATAATTAAAGTACTGATGAAAATAGACAATTATTTAAATACTTAGACAGTGATACATTGTTCTTTGTTTGTTATGTGTTATCTTAATGTCGTTTTTAATTAACTTTAAGTGGGTCTAGAGTGCATTTATAACTCGTATTACTTTTTTTAAATACATTTTATTAAAAATCGTTTTTTAGTCTTCTTCAAGTTTAATATTATCGTGCAATTTTATTATTAAGTATTGTCTTCGTCGAAGTACTGTGTATTTTTCCACAAATTGCTGTTATTAAAAAATAAACAACACTGTTAATTCACTCTCTATGGAATAATCTTTTGTATTGCATCTGTTAGACATAAACAACACGTGAATCGATGTAAGAAACATAACGAACCTGGATTACAAATTCATTATTTAATTTTTACACGTTTCATTTCTCTATAGAACTACTTGTACTAAGGAATTCTATTTAAGATATTTATAAATCAACTACTTAAGGATAAATGTATAATATTTCATTTCGTCTGTCTATGATCGGAACTCGCACGTCGTCGTTGATATCCTAACAGTGACATAAAAATAGTTCACACAGTGATATATTTAGTTAATTACTGTAATATTGAGTTTTAAACTGAGACGCGATGTAGTTACAAAAAAGTAATGGATCTTAATATATAACGATGGTAGGAACGATGTTTTTATATTTTTTACATCATTTATAAAATTTCTACACAATGTCCTAAATCGTAATAATACTGGAGGTTTAATGAAAAATTATGGTACCTAATCAATGATATTAAAATTTAGGATAGTGGATGAATCCATTCGAAATCTATACAAAGGCTTAAAGTAAATCAGCCGATAACAATGCTATAACTGTATCAATGCAGTTACGAGTTCACGATATTTGCGCAAAGATAAGCGAGTGACGCCCGCGCAGAGTCAACGGAGGAAAAGTAATTTTCTTCGCTCTTATCAAATGTAATAGCGATAACGCTTGTTGCTGTATTACGTATAAAGTAGTTACCTAGTATTTTTTAGTTTAAGTGTTTGTTTGATTAGTTCAATTGTAGAAGTACACAAGTATTTTTTTATTATGTTATAGCGGAAAACGGAGCAGGTGGGTCTCCTATATTGTAAGAGAACATCGCCGCCCATGGACAACCGTGCCACAGTCCGCGCTTTGGTTGTGTTGCCGGCTTTTTACGCCACTTTTAAGTCTCCGATATCACCACTCATTAAGCAAAACACATTAGAAGCACCGTTTCAAGTACAATTACCATTTCACGTTGAGTATTTTGTGAGCTCGTGGTATTACTTCAGACGAGCCGGCCCAATTAGTCCGTTAGCAATGCTTCAGCATGGCTCTCCCACGGCCACTGGCAAGCTCTTCCCAATACCAAATAAACAGTAAATTAAATTATAATTTTAAATTGTCCGGACCGGGAACCCGATACCCCTTGGCTTCATGGTAAACTTATTGAACCACTTAGGTACGAGACATTCAATAAGTATTGCATACGCACAATCAATAGGTAGGTTGTATGGTTTTAGGATGAATTAAAACTATGAAGACTAACTTTGCTTGGACAGAGTTGTTAACTTCTCATTAAAGACTACAATTACGAGGACAATAGTGATATTATATACATAAATTAAAATCGAGATTATTAAATGCGATATCTAAGTTTAAAATAATACAATTTTTTTAAATAAATTAAAATAGTTTTCTCATAATAATCAAAATATAGTAATCGTATTGTTCGAATTTCAATAATTATTTTGTTTTGTACTAGTGTACGTTGTATGTGCTGCTAGTATTGTAGAACAATAACTGGTTAATTTCAAGGGCATAGAATGTTGACACTACAAACACGTCTGAAACTGAAGCCCGCGCACAATGGACCATACAAGACGAATTACGACGCTATGAAAATATTGTTTTAGCACGAGATTAATTTCATCATAAAATCGGCGTTATCGCAAACTACGTGACACGATCAAAATCGCATACATAAATTGACGAAATATATAATAGTAAAATTAAACTATTCATGTTTTTAGTGTACATATTTGAAAAATTCTTAAAATTCTCTTAGAAGCGCACAAGTTAAGTAAATACCAACTCGAACGAAACAAATCATGCATTTTCACAGATTGTTTTTCTTAATAATTCTAATAAGTTTGAGATTTTTGTGCTTTTCAAACCGATATATCTTTAATGTTTAAATATTTCTGACATAATTAAAGGCAACTAAGATAAGAATACGATAAAACAGAATGGAATAGATCAACTTATTTTTTCATTATTAGAGTTACATATATAGCATGTAATCAAATTGTATTCACCATAGCTAAGATTGCATTAGTATAATAAAAGTTAAGCGGAAAATCTACAAAGAGACTAATTTATTATGCTCGTATCTCATAATGAATGAGACGCATGTTCAATGAAATGTCACCTTCAGTGACCGAATGGCCTTTTAAATGAATCCTGAATAGGTAGGTATGTAATAGGTTACAACACTTTTTATACACACCTTACAGATTTTTTAATTTGTCGGGAGTTAAAGTAGGTAGATTGTCAATATTTATTCAAAATATTTAAATAATGTCATCAATATTATTAGTGTATATGTAATAATTTATAATTATCGGTACTTATTATGGATTGACAGATCAACTACAACGTTGTATTAAAATCATGTCGAAATGTTTGACGTTAGCGGTTCATTTATTTTTTCCTTTTTATATAATATACGACCGAATGTTTGAATTTTTAATTAAATATCAGAGTTTATAAAGATGGTTATAGTTTTGTTGATTGATTCATATAAATTCTATTTATTGATATGATAAATGAATAAATCGATTTTTAAAGGAATCCCCGTGAACCAAGGACCACCCAAAATGATAACCAATGCCTTTTAGAAGGCAGTTCAGTTTACTAGTTAATTTATTTAAAAGATAAAAAACCCTCAGAAGGATTGCTTTTTATTTTGCCCAGACAACATAGCGGGGATCAGCTAGTTACAGTGTAACAGTAAGGTCTAATAAAGTACCCTGGTTATGGTCTGGTCACGTTTATTATCCATTAGCGTGTCGAACAGTTATCGAGAACTCTCACTAGGCGATTGTGTAAGGTAACGTTATGTGAAACACAAGTTTTAACACCTAGATAATAGGTAAGTCAATTAATTACAAATCATATTAATTATATCTTCGTAATAATATCTGGCAAATACGTTTGACGAATTGGTTTTTATAACGATTGAAAGTGGAAACTATTATTTACCAAATGTGTCCACAATCTGTTGCAGATAATTGTTTCAATGATTATTTGTAACCTCGGATGGTTCAAGAATTGATTTTCATCCCTTCGTATAATACATACTATAAAATATATAAAACTATTCATCTATTGTGATTCCTTTAGGTGAGTATAATATTATCTATACTGTAGAAGATAGATACAATTTTTGGTACCCAAATTTCTAAAGGTATCTTTAGTATCGAATGATTGTTTATGGATAACTAGCATTGCTTTTTAAAATATACAGTTCAGTGGAGCTGACGAGATATCAACTTTGGACGTCGCGTTCACTGGTCATTCTAATGGTGAATTATAACTTTCAATACAATTCCGGCGATTGTATTTTTAATAGTTATCGATCACGCAAATTGTCAGGAAATAATTGATGCGGGAAGCGTGACGCCGAGAGCGATTATACTTTCCTACGATGATTTATACAATCATGCCGAATTTGCGATTTCAAAGAGAATTAATTAATGAATACCTAATATTTGTCTTCACGTAAAGTTTCTTTATATATATATATATATATATTAACCGCGTATTATATTTTGTACATTTTGATGAAACTTATTTAAATCAATCTAAAAAATTGCCTATTTCTTTTAAACTCAATAGAATTTTTAAAAAATTGGGCCTTAGTATCAAGGTATCAGTTTTAATTCCAAATAGATAAAATTCAATGCAACTATAGTTCAATACAACTATAATAAAGAAAGTGAAAACTATTCAACATACTGCAGTGACCCGAGGCCCTAGCGTAATATTTATGACTGGTATCATGCGTTCTGAATTATTCAGCAAATGAATTGTCTGCGGCGAGTTTTGAACTACCCACGCTCCCTTTGCTTCACCGCCTTTTTTTGCTTATTTAAAAACTTTTGTGTGTTTTGCTTTTCAATACATGAGAATATAAATTAATTAATAATATGATTTCCGTTTACAATTGCAATTCTGATACATTTCAATTTATAATACCATATAGTTAAAGATGAAATCTGATAAACTCTAATACTGACACGTTTTTGTAAGTATAAAAAACATACTTTTATTGTTAGTGGAGCAATTCGTCAGCCATGGACTTCATTTATTTTTTTCATGGGGCACAGGATGTTGTTCATGCATTTGTTCTAAATGTTAGGGTAAGTTAAGAACCGCCCGTGTTTTTTAGTAATTGTATTTTGCACCCGGATTTTTAATTTGGAAATCGCTTGTAATATTATGAAGTTGTGTGTATTTGATTTAAATATGCAGAAATTCTAGTTGATGTGGACGTAAAAACTTTCGTTTATTAATTCATTGGTATATAAATTTCTATAATTAGGAACAATAACGATTTCTTATGTAAATTGCGACAAGAGAGGAGTTAAATTATGTAAATAAATCGAGTTTAGCTTGTTTGTCGTTTTTACGTATCACCGCGTCACTTTTCACTTGCGTCACGGTCAAGGTAAAGGCGATGTAACGGTCGTTAGATCGCGAATATTTTTCCTTCACGTTTTTACTTTCTTTATAGTACGTTTAGCGGATAACGGAGCAGTTGGTTTTTCTATATGGTAAGAGAACACCACCGCCCATGGACAACCACGGCACATTGGTTGTGTTGGTGGCTTTTTACACCGATTAAGCTGTATTTTTAGGAGCCTCCGATGTCCTCACTCATTCAACGAAACACAGTAGAAGTAAAATTATAAATATCCGGACCGAGATTCGAACTCGATACCTCTCGCTTCATGGTAGACTTTATTTACTACTTAGTTGTGAGGCTCTCAAAACACTAAACAAATACATACAATCTTAGAATATGGCATTTAAATAATATTCTAATTCGTTCTTAAAATATTTACGGACAATGATTTCTTTACGGCTCAGTCAAAATTCGAAATATTTTACTGTTTCACCATATTAATTTCTATATTTCTGTTACAGGTGTTAGCAGATAATGGTGTGAATTTTAAATTTTGGTAAGTGAAATAAATATGTATATATTTATTATGTTAAATTTCTTTCAATTAAGTATGCATCAAATACCATGATGAAAATAAATGACGGAACTTGTTTGACGTACCTACGGTATATAAAGTGAAAAACTTTTTTAAAAATATATCATCTAATATTATTTTAATACTATATATTAGAGTCTATTATGTTAAATAAAACATAGACTTGCACATATTAAATGATACCTTTACTTTTTTTACGCCACCTTGAGTTTACGCCAATTTGTGATAGCCATATCTGCGACATGGTCATCTCAAATTACAGAATCCCACAAAACTGCACATTATTATAGAAACATATTTAATATATTTAAATATATAGTAAATATATAAACATATTGTAAGACTATTGTAACACTCAATACGTAATAAAGCATATAAGCTATTCAAAAAGAATTTTTAAGAAGTTTCACAAAATGCCTCAGATTGCTGTTTAATATTTAATTACACATTACAATTTAGTACTGCGTATAATATGTCTTAAAATTACATATTTTAAAAGTGTAAATACATACGTAATGCAATTTGAACTACATTTCTGATATTCCATTTTTATGAATACTTTAGAAAGTATCAACATTTAGACGAATTTGCGTAATTCAGTCGCCTTATCAATTTTAATCATTTTTTACTCTGCATATAAGATTGACAGTTATTTACTCCTTAATAATTTATAAATAAATAGTTATTATTTTACAATTGTTATTAAATATCGTTCTTGTATAAATGCTTGTTAGTTATTCTGCAAGATATTTGATTATATTAATTGTAAAACTCTATATATCCAACGTAAACGATTCAACTAACAAACCGTTAAATCATAGTTTATGTAACTGACCTACTGCAGTCTAGAATCTAGATCGAATTACGCTGAACTATTGATAGTCGATGTCATGCTTGTACAGTTGAAAATCGTAAGCCGTATCTACGCGGCCCGAATAAAACGACAGGGACCTGCCACATTTGCTCGTCACATTCACCAATTTCTTATTACTTTTTTTATTCTTTAGCGATCAATGCAGCAGGTCCTTTTTGGAAATAAAACACCGTTGCCCATGGACAACCGCGCATAGACCGTCCATTGGTTGTGTTGCCGGCTTTTTACGCTGCTTAAGTGGTACTTTCAAGGGCCTTCGCTATCCTTACTCTCTCTATGAAACACAGTAGAAGTACCGTTTCAAGCCGAGTATCATGTAAGGCCGTGGTATCACTTCGGACGTACCGGCCCAATTAGTGCGTCAGCATATCCCTCAGCATGGCTCTCCCACGGGTGCAACAGTATTAAGACACTTACCTGGCCACTGTCAAGCCCTTGTAGAGATAAGTGTCCGGACCGAGATTAGAACCCTCGATAACTCTCGCTTCATGGCACACTTTTAAAACCATAAGCTACGAGGCTCACGGATTATTATTTGTACATATAGCATTAGACAGTTTTGTCATTGCAATATCTTGACGTAATTAATGTTAAATTAAAATACATAGTTATAGTTTACAATTTTCTACTGTATCTATATGACATGAATATTAGAAAAGGCGAGTCACCTTGTTATAAACATATCGTTGTTTATTTAAAATACATAGACTCAGGTATCATTTTCTACCGTATTTTGCGGCCCGAATACAATAAGAAAAACGCACAACATAATTTTCTCAATTGCGTATTACTGTATACTACCCACATACAGCTTTAGCTAATTTTTGTCTTTGTAATATGTCTCGATTTATTAAAGTTACAATACCATACATTTATTTATATTAATTATATATATTTATTTGTTCTACACAAAGATTTAAACAATTGATAATTTAAAAAGGTCCACATTTTTGAACAGTTCCAGCAACAGCCGCCGCTTCACTGTGTAGGTACTTAAATATTGGTGTAAGCCGCATTTTTAACCACCTCGGGCAGTCTGTCGCTCGAATTTTGTCAAGTTGTCTTTGGGCACAACTCATTATTTATCCTGCAATTAGGTTATTTAAAATAATGAGTATATTGCACTTTTGTAGCAGAGTAGGATCTATAGAATTGAAACATTTATCTAATTTTGTCCATAGAATTTATTTTAATCGCGTCGTTAAAGTTTCTTCTGTCCCTTTTATCTGTCCGTGACTCAGGCTAAGCCATTTTGGGCGCATGAGAATACCGGCCCACTAACAGTCGGATCACTGCACCGTTTATGACCCTCGCAATTGTCTCATTTGACTACTGATAAGTTTAACCTAGATTGTAAGTCCTTAAACTGTTGGCTGTCTTCATAAATATATCGGCGTTATTTTTTTTATAGATATATAAATGATCAAAATATATATATGATTTCTTGCGAATGCAGTATTTGTTGAAAAGTGTGTGTGCGAAAAGTCTATATTATTTAAAATATATGTTTTATACTTGGAATTATATTTAATCAAGAGTTTAGTCGGAGACATCAGCTTTCTTTACGAGTTCGATGAGATGTGAAAGCATTACTAAGAAATACTGTATAACGCAATATAATCAAGAATTTACCTGTGATACAACAATATTTTAAAAGCTTTTATTTTTATAATTTCCTTTAAATTTTCTTTCTTGTACTTTTTGTAATATTTTAAGATATCTGTGCTCATGACAAGGTTTTCCTGATTATTTTTTGTCTGGACCAAGAAACTGCCTATTCAAGTTCCAAGTTGACTTGTAGTTCACTCGTTAAAACATTTAAAGTTCCCCCGAAAAATTGGTTAATTGTTTTCGGCTAAAGCCGAATAAGTACAATGATGCAAGCATTCTGTGAAGATGAAGTCCGTAACAAGAGTGTCTGCTAATCTCTGGCAGATGGTCACTCGCTGACGCAACTATTTAGTTCCGCTTTCCGACTTACTATGGATGTAGTTAATATGCTTTAAAGGGGTTTAGGACAATTTAATCTTACTACTACTTTATGGCATAAAATAACATTTTACCTAGATTTCTATAAGCTAAAACAACATAAAAACACTATTAAACAGAAAATATTGTGTTGTTTGTTACAAATAAACTAAAAAATTGTTACAATTTAACAAAGGTAGCAAACTAAATAACTAAGACTAAGCTAGACCGCACGACGTAGGAAATTTATGTAGAATCGACAGTAAAATATAATAATATACCTGACCGTCTCGTTACTAAGTTTAAGAATTTTCATGTTTCATGAGAAACGCAATCAAGAGACAGGTATCCTCTATGGTAAGAGATATATCTGTTTCACTCTGGTATTACCCAATCAGTGCATCAGTATGGCTTTCCCACGGGTAGAGATAGTGGTTTAGACACTCCCCCGGGGAAAAGCCCTTCCAAAGACCAAATAAATTAATTATACATTTTATTCTGACCCTTTATGGAAGTTTACAGACCGCTCGGTCTTCTTGTTTTGACGTATTGTTTTTGTATACCAGCAACTTGGCCGAAAAGTGAAGTTAGTTTTCGGGTTGGTCACCCTACAGCGTACGAGTGTGCCTTACCCGAAACGCGTGCCCAATTTAATTACTACACTTTCACACTGCGCTCGAGTTGACGGCCTTGCGTTCGTCAATTCGATAATGCAACCATCGTATTTATAACTGCTGTTTTCTAAGTGTAAGAGTTCTCTGCAAATTAATTTAAATAATTTATGTAAACCAATTTTTCATGTTCCGAGTGAAGCAAAAAGAAGCCCACATTAGCAAGGAGAAACAATGATAAATGATAACATTGACTTGTGAAGTAACGTGTTATGAATATAAACACGCGGTTTTTTATAGAAATAAAAAAATAAAATAAGTGAAAGAAATAGTAAAAATGATATAAATTGACTTAATCAAAAGTAATATTTACATCATTTTTGGATATTCAAAGAATCTCTTTCCATCACTATATTAAAGTAAACTATTTAAGTACTTACATATTGAAACCACACATGCGTGCATCATCTTCGATGCTTTTGTTTATCAAATATTACATTTAAATTTTAAAAAAAACACCGATGTCAATATATTTACTAAATGCAAAAGAAATGCAATCTATGAAATTTAACGAATAATATTTAGAGGATGCGCCTAGCAACAAAAAAGAAATAAATGTTGGTGTCAGCATTACATATAGTTAATTCCTGAAGTGTTTCATTGCGATCTCCATTGATCTACGGAATTTCTTCAGACAAATAAATCAATGCTAAATTTATAGCGTGCCTAGCTTATGCGGGGTCAAGAGCCGCAATCAAGCAGTATGTTGTTTTGTTTGCACCTCCGCAAATACCAGTCTGTTTATAGAGCGAATAGTTGTATAATTCGAGGCGTTAGGGCACGTCAATTAGCTGGCCGACGTGATTGTACCTGGCCATAATTACCACTCTCAGACAAGCCGCGGCCCGACTGCTTTTCATTACTAGGGCTACTACATAGTGCGAGCGGTCACGATCTCTTTTGTTTGACAGTCAAGCTAAAGGCTTATAAAGGTGAATAGGTGAAAGGTTATTCTTGTTTGTAACCATAACACTGATAAGCTTAGGAACTTTCCAATTACAAAAATGGACTCTTAATGTGAATTAAAAGTCCATTCTCCAACGTAGCTATTGTCCGTCATTATAAAATTCAAACTTTAGTTCATTAAATATGTAGTTTCACAAAAGTTTCAATGCTTCAATCCGTTTTTACTTGAGAGTATACTTTAAATAAGCAATGACTTTTCAACAGATATTCACAAAGAAGGTTTTACCTGCATAGATATATGAAAAATTGAATTTCTTACTAGGTATAAATTTTTTAGGTAGTAACCCTGTACAATATAGTGAATATTATTATCTCATTATAATTGAAGGTTCTGTTAAATATATTTATTGTGACTGATCTTTAAATAACCTTACGTCTCGATATTTAATCGCGTTAAATAGTAATTAATATTTATGTAAAAAAACTAATTAAACTGTAATCAATATTCACACAAATTACTAACTCATTTAGCAAATCGGTATAGCAAAATCAAATTGAACGTTTTAATTTATGTATGTAATACGTCATTCCTGAATAATCTGCACATCAACTGTTAAAAAGGCTATGTCTACCACCCTGGTAGTTTTTTCGGAGTTAACCAGGTATCCCAGCCATTTTGTTATACTTCTTGTGTAATTAATTATCATCTTTATAAATCTTTATTTTAACAATTCAGACTAAGGTAAGTTAGGTTATTTGCTTTTGTTTTAGGGTTAGTCTTAATAAAAAAGAAAGCATTGTCTTGACTTATGCATTGCATAAATGTTATGTGACTGTGAAAAAATCTCACGTAAAAAAGACGTTTATACGATTTACGAGTTCAAGTTTTACGAGATTGTATGATAAGAAACGTAATAGTGCTTTCTGGTTAAATAATGATTACTGGATATGGCCGGGAAAGTGTGAAAGTGACAGCTCGGGTAGCCAGTGGGCGTGTAACGTGACAGCTGTTTATAAAGGATCGTGTCATCTTAGATGATAAATAGAAACCATCGCTCACCACCTTTATCTGTTTAGTAGCTAAGAGTAGTATTAACCAACCTTAATCGTTATCTGCCATTGTTCTCAGATACTTTTCTTCTCAAAATTTATAATAACCTTGTTTATTTTCATTTTAGCTTTATCTTACTAAAATCACTTAAGTCTATTGAATCATCATCATCATTATCATCATTTCAGCCGTAAGACATCCACTGCTGGACATAGGCCTCTCCCTTGGACTTGCATGAATACCTGTCGGAGACGACCTGCATCCAGCGTCTTCCGGCGACCTTTATAAGGTCGTCTTTCCAACATGTGGGTAGACGTTGAATGTCTATTGAATGCGTTACATTTCTTAATAAAAATAAAATAGTAATAAAATACATAAATTCGTTATAAAAACGATACACATGTTGCGTAAATCAGATTCGTAACTTACCTTTCAAGTTATTACCATTAATTGGCGTTGTTTTTAATTATCAATAATGATTGTCGTGTAAATCGATTGTAGTGCATGTAACATAGATTTAAATCGAATTATTTAGATTGAGTCGAGGTCACCAGGCCGTGGTCACGGACACTGAATGGAAATCTTGTCACGTTCTCACTGCATTCCATTTTCACACAATTCTTCTCCGGCTTGTAAAAAGCCTTTATTTTACGCAGAATTAAGTGCAACGACTGTTTTTGATTTAAAACTAATTTAAACTAATAATTTTAACTAATTTTAACTAATTTAAACAACCTTATTAAAGATTTAATTTTAAAAAAATCCTACGTCTTATAAATTTTTACGTCGTAATGAAAGCTCCTCATAATTTAATATGGTAAAGGAATATAGTAAAATACTATTTTAGTAATACGGTCTACGTTTTTCAACCGACAGAATTATGTGGCATTCACAACATCAGCACGACCCATCGCTACATAATGAAGCCAATACTTTTACGTGATGCAGTGGTTCTTTATTATAAGTGGATTACTTGCAGTACTACAGTACTAATCAGTGAAAATAAGGTTTCTCTGATTAAATAAGATCTATATTTATCACTGTTTATTAATACAACAATGACGATATTTTTATGCAAGTGTTTTAACATTGACATTTATTTTTTTATCCTATGAGAACACCGAGAACCCAGCCGCCTTTGAATAATCGCGCCACATTCCGCGCATTCGTTGTGTTGCCGGCTTTTTACGCCGCTTAATGTGCACTTTATAGGGCCTCCGATATCCTCACTCACTCTGCAAAACACAGTTCAAGTACCTTTTCACGTATTCTGTGAGCCCGTGGTGTCAATTGGGACGAGCCGTTCCAATTAGCGCGTCAACATATGCGTCAGCATCGCTCTCCCACGGATGCGACAGTATTAAGACACTCGCCGGGCCACATTCAAACCCTTCCAGAGCCCGAATAAATTATAAATTAAATCATAATTGTCCGGACCAGGATTCGAACCCAATATCTCTCGCTTCATGGTACACTTTTAAAACCATTAAGCTACAAGGCTCTTAAATGTAATATGAATAATAAAAAATTGAAAATAATATTTCTTTTCTGTTTAAACTAAACGATTAAGCCTATTGATTGAATAAAATTGGAAAATAACTTAGTTTTTATCCAGTATCGCAATAACAATACGAAACATAAGGAATAAAATACGAAAAGTCAGAGCTAATAATAAGGTTGTACTTAAAAATGGTAGCGTTTATAGTACGCACAAAATGCACATAGTAATTTGCTTATTAACTTTACAACACATGCGAGCAATATAAATCGTTGAAGTAACGAGTTTTTTATAATATAGCGGATAACGGAGCAGATGGGTCTCCTATATGGTAGTGGATACCGCCGCTCATGGACAACTGCGCCACAGTCTGCGTATTGTTTGTGTTGCCGGCTTTTTACGCCGCTTAATCTGCACTTTTGAGGGCTTCCGATATCCTCACTCCGGAAAATTATAAAATAAATAAAATAAATTATAATTTACCGTATTATAATTTATTTTAAAATTTTCTGGACCGGGATTCAAACCAGATACCTTTCGCTTGATAGTACACTCACTAGTACAAGTCATAAAGCTACGAGGCTTTATTTATTGTTTAATAACATCTTACGATGTTATGTGAAAATGTGAAACACTATTATTAAATATAAAATATGTTTCATATTTATCTACTATGTTAATATGTATGTGTTAAAATATGTATATCTTTTAATTTAAATTAACTGGCGTTGCAAAATACTAAACTATGCAGAACTAAAGCAAAATAAACCAAAAATAACAATTGTTCTAATCTTAATTAATTCAAATTGTATAATTCGCTTCCTTTAGCTTTATATTGAAGGTTAATTTAAGTTGTAGCGATAAAAGGTACAAAAAACTGAACGAGTTTTTAAATATGGCAAATAAAAACAAATTTGTACACAGTGTAAAACATTGCTTCCTTATTTCATTCATTATTGAGATTTAATTCCGCTTATTCCCGTTTTTCGAAACATAATTGTTATAAGGTGAATTATTATTACAAAGTTCAAACTCATTTAGTTCAATTTGTACTTGCCGTTATAATCTGCAATTGTAAAACAAAAATGGATTATCCATATTAGAGCATGTGTGCGCAACATGTGTTTTTAAAACATCTGAACGCGATAATTCATTTTCTTACTAAAAATAAGTTTGTAATAATTTCCTTAAAAATATATTTGACTGAAATACTTGGTTAGTTTTTTTTTAAACCAATGGATAATGAAATAATATACAAAACATTTAAAACATTTAAAAATGCAGTAGTAGACTTTTATTTAATATGTAACTTTGTAAGAATTTCATAAGTGCCTATGTGGTATTTTGGGAAATAAAGATTTATGAATTTGACTTTGAATACTTTTTGCTAACTCATCACCGCAAACTTCTTAATATTAATGATTGTTGTTGGTTACAATCTTAATACTAATGAATGAAGTGTGTGACATGCAAATGAAATAATTATGAAAAAATACTTTAATATCCACAAATGTACTGAATATGCATATTTTACCGACAGACATTAATAGAGGTTGAACGGGGAGGCCTATGTCCAGCAGTGGACGTGTTACGGCTGAAATGATGATGCATATTTTACTAAAGATTTCGCGAGTTGTCAAATAACAATGTAGGCTATAAACCACTGATTAAATATGACGTGTAACAATAGTACAATTGAAGTGATGAGCAAATGTCCTATTTAAAGTGCAAAATATACACGACATATTCATCTTTATATATGCTCTTTATATTCATTGAGAAATATTGTTGGTGCCTTCCGGTCATGGAAAGGAAGCTATTTTAGAGTCTAAAATTTGCCACTGTTATGAAAGTAAGAAGAATACAAATGTGAATTTTTAATGTTAAGTCTAACCAATTCAATGCAACGTAATGTGTGAACCAAAGAAGTCATGATTTAGAATTGGTTTTATGCTCGTTTTAGGTCGACATAAGTTAGTGCTGCCCAAATTCATAAATTCAAGACCAAGACTGACCGTGTAAGAGTAAGTTAAGATATTCATAAATTTGGTTAGTCTTTACTATGGCTATGCTGATTCAAACTCATAATGTTACTATTCGGATAGGATATTCTAAGATCTGAAGTAAACTTTAATAAAAAGCAGCAGACTAAAAGGTAATTGCAAGACTTGCAAGGCTCTTGCTGCAAGACCAAGACTAAGACTAGCTAAATCTTGCATTTGGGCAACACTGAAATAAATATGACTTTTGTAAATGTACTATTCACACAATAAAATTAGATGATTTCGACGAATATTTATTTGATTTTATTATCAACAGCAATATAAAAATTTAATAAAAATGCAACAGTAGCAGATTACATACATTACAGATTACATTTTATTTTCGTTTAAAACATTACAGAATACATACAGATTAAAATCGTTGTATATAATATCAAGTCACGTTTTCATAAATATCGTCCTTATTAGGAATTTGTCCCAAATATTGTTAAAGTCGGCATCTTTTGTGTGTTGTTCTGTATGCGAGAGATGTTTTAAGAGGGCACTAACTGTTTGATGGGCCGTTTCCCTCCTTACGCATGTTAGCAACCACGACTCGATCGTCCCACTTATATACTAAAG
The DNA here is from genome assembly GCA_018230265.1 of Delias oraia. Taxonomy (NCBI): domain Eukaryota; kingdom Metazoa; phylum Arthropoda; class Insecta; order Lepidoptera; family Pieridae; genus Delias; species Delias oraia. Next base: position 6,574 of record DWCF01002248.1, on the reverse strand, counting down.
TTAAGTGTGATTGCTCTTCATTTCCACTTAAGATTATTGTCTGCTATCTTGAACTGTAAAGTGAAGGTTTGACTACAATGCATCTAAAAAAGTTCAAAGCATAATTGGGAAAGATGGATGCATCGTGACTATCAATCTGACCATCATTGAAGGTCCTTTACTATTTAGATAAATTAAAATTTATTATTTACCTAAATTATCACGATAATTAAGTAACAAAGAACCAAAAATGTTTCGAAATTAAATAATTTTGCTAACTTATAATATTTTAAATCATATTGCGCATTTATTGCATAATTCGAGTCACGGTCTGATTAAGCATAAAGCATAGGTATGCATGCATAGAGTGGTTAAGCAAAAATTGTTAATTTTATGAAAATATATATTATGTAAAGAGTTACTTATGTTCACTATTTTGTTAGAAGAATTGGGAAATATAGGAAAACTCAACAATATAATTATAATAACCTTTCACTGCAGGTTTTGAGATTTCTTCTTCTTCTTCTCTTGTTAAAGTAAATTTCTTATAACAACGGTAATGCAATATTGTTTTGTATGTTAATTTTTTAACAACGATAATTCTCAACCCAAACTATAACAAAACAATGCAACGTAAATAGAAATATATAAAGCTATATAGGTATAGTGTAACTAATTAAAAAATTAAATTCGCTTATTTTAGCTTACATTAGCTATTTTCGGTAAAACATTCACACAGCATCTTGTAAGATCAATAAACAAAGTGCAAAGCTTCCGTCGATGTTTAGTGCATTTAACACTTCGTGTTTATACTGAACATCATTGCATCAACGTCCATTGAGCTAAGTTTATCAATGAATTGGCTTAAGACGAAAGCTAAAGCGATACAGAAGTTACTTAGATTAGTCATAGTCACACATATCTTTTCAATTACTATACATTTTAGCTATTGCCAAAGTTGATGTCTTGTTTAGTTGAGATTTTATAATGAAGTTTATTATAATAATGATATTTAAAGGGTCAAACTTATAACGCTTTTTTGTCGTAGTGAGTTAATTATAAAGCAAGAGAACAAACTTGAAAAACTTTAACAAAGAACGTTATTTACCCTTGTGTCAATAAAATCAGAAAAACAAATGATTAGAGAACTAAATTCAAACATAATCCTGATACAAATGTCAAAAATTACAATTAGAATAAAAATAACTGGAACTGAGTTAATTGTTTTAGAACGTAGGTCTCAAATTATAGGTTTACTCATTCATAAAAAGAAGAAAACGCTCTTATGATCTATCAATTTTATTATCTCGATCAACATAATATAATGAACTCTTAGAAAAGTTTTCATATAAATTTTCTTACGCTCTGAATTTGTTTATGTACATTTTCTATACAACATGGTAATGTGTGTTATGAAATCCTCTAACGGCCCACTTTGATACCTTTGTGTTTTCAAAATTCAATAATACAAAGATCAAACAATCAAAAGTATTCTTCGAACAATTATCGTTGGGTCACATGTGTCAGTAAATATATTATATTGTATTATATGTAAATATAATATATTGGCTTTCTTTCGCAAGCCGTGCACAAAACTCTAGTTGAGTAGGAAAAATTTACTTCCTTGTACAGAAATTGTTTAGTAAAACAGGGGTAAAAATGTGTCCCCAGTGAAATTACATTTTATTGTCAATACTTTTACCTTCAGAACAAAAAGTTGTTCTGTGTTATTCGTACCGAGGCCATATTGTAATTGGTTTTTAATCTGTAATGCCAATAACATGACTTAAACTTAATCGTCTTCATATTGCCATTATTTTTACATCATTTGATTTTCATTGATGATTAACAAATGAGAAACTGAAGATGTTACGACATTCATAAGTTATTGATAAAAAAAACTAATAAAGAAAATAACTTTCAAACAGGAAAAGGAACTTTCTTACAAATTTTTCTTGAATTATGTTTTTTATATTCACTTTTATCTCACGTTATAAAAAGTCCCGGTTCGTTTGTATGTAAATCACGAATAGGTAATTTAACCCAATGAAAGCAACAATAGTCTGTGTATGCGCCTGCGGTGTCGCACGGGGCTGATTTGCGGTCACCCGACAGCGACTCCAGTGTCAACGACACCGGTACTGAAACGAGACACCAGTTCCTGCAACAGGAAGAGATTGACTAAGTCTATACCAATAAGTTTTATGTTATAACTGGGACGATAGCGTGCTTAGATTTACGTCTTTTATGTCGTCGCATTTATTATCATAGTTAAAAGATATAAGCATAGTTTCATGGTTAAATAGATTATATAGAAGTAGTAGCTTTAAACAACATTGGATTAGTTTAAATATCGAGCCGGCAAACAAGCCAAGCGTCCATTGTGGCATGGTTGTCTATGGGCGGTGGTGCCATAAAGACAACTCGCCTGTTCCGTTGTCCGATATTATTAATGAAAATCCAGCTTAAAATATTTATGCTCACTCCAATCTACTATTTCGTGTGAAGCAGATTTTAATAAACGCTATAGAGTTTTAATTCTTTGAAGGTCTGTGTACTTTCGTTTTGTAGTATTCGTATTGCGACTGAAATTGCATGGCAAAATCCAATCGGCACTTTTTTATTTCAATATAGGAGAAGATCTGCTCCGGTTCAAAATGTATTTTTATTTGTGAACATTGTCATCCAAAATGATAATCCGACTGACTTTCTCGGTTCTTTTCACATTGTGGTGAGGTTTAGTGAACATATATTTGATTTTATGTTGTAAATAAATTTATCGGCTCAATATTTAACTATAAATACAGTTAAGTTAAACGTTTAAGTTGCATTTACACTACTATGAAAATATTACCAGTGACATGGCAAAACCGTGAGTGTAAGTTGAATACATGTAATAAGTAATTGATTTGGAACACCCTCCTCATGTTTCCAGCCTAGCGGAAAGACGTGGCCTGTCCGCTCATTGATTTATTGACGACATAATTGGATGTACAATTGTTGTCGTTTAAATGCAATTTATTTCAATTATCGCTGTCGACCCCATTGCGTTATTAAATCATTTCCAATTTATATTTTGTTCCTGGAGACGTAGCTTATGTGGTTTAGTTGAAACGAGATGTCAATTGAGTAAATTATCTATGTAGTAGTGCTAAATATTCTTCGTCTCGGGCGATCCCAATGCAACTAAACCCCAGGAGCGGCTCGGAGCGGGTTTGATTAGCCAAGTAAGGAGTGTCGAGTGCAACGCACGGAGCTGCTATTGTCCTGTCCTAGGGTTCATTACTTTTACTTTTAGCGATTGATAGACATGATACGAAGGCAACTTATTGTACTCTAAATTTTTGTGGCTTAGTAGCCAAAAGTTCAGGAGACATTAAAATAAAAACTTTCTAAGTTAAAATTATATTGATCTTAGATTATGATCGTCAGCAACAGAAACCAAAAAATAACAAGATTCTTTCACAGATAATTCACACGTTAAACTAAACATATGCTCTCACAATTCTTTTACAGAAATATTAAAGTAAATGTCTTTTCTAAATGCTGATTTATACTTTCCACCGTGTGCCAGCCCTAATGCGAATTGACATCGCATGTCGGAAAACAGGAAGAAATAATAGCATTTGTGTAAAGCGAAATGGATTACGTTGATCTTATTGTAAACGGTAATTTGATTATCTATTTCTGTATTTGCCTAAATCTTGCTCAACTTGACCTAATAATAGTTGTGTGTGGGTGCAGTGCCACTGTAAGGGCCATGCTCTTGTACCTTATTGCCAAGTAGTAAGACCAATACAGAGAGCGTAGGATTTGAGTTATTTACTAGGAACTATGTAGTAACATTGACAGTAGTAGTTAGACAAACAAACGCTTACTAAGTAATCAACTGCAAACAAGTACTTGTATGTAGTATGTAAATAGTATAAATATTAAATATATAACGGAATAAATTTAAAGTCATTTTGTAATATATAGAGATACATAGAGCCAAGTTTTTATGAAGTGAATTTTCAGTTATTTTTCAATAGTCACAATAAATTTATAAAAAGCTCAGTTTTTGTATCAAAAACCCGGCGACACCGAAGCGCCGATTGTGGTGCGGTTGTCTATGTTCGGTGGTGTTCTACTTCCATATAGGAGAGCCATCTTCCCCTTAGTCCGCTATAGTAGAGTGAAAAAAGAACAAAATGAAATTTAGCCGATAAAACATTTTGCATTCTAACATACAACTTCCATGACAAGGTGATATTACGTTTCCATGTCATTCAAAATTTACTTCCACTTTTATGGTTCGTCCCGTGATTGTACCAGTCTGTGCCGGTTTCGTTAATATGCATTCATATTGATTCTTGTATTTTATTATGGACTATTGAAACGAAGACAAATTACTTACTAATTTAATTATTAATTAAAGTTTTTGCTACATACCTATAAAAACTGTAAAAACTAAATTGCACATCATTTAAAGTATATATTAGATACTTTTGATATACGAACACAATAAAAGAAACAGTTTTTAATGCTCTGTGGAACCAGCAATCAGCGGGGGTATTTCCAAAACAATACGACTTAGGAACCTTCAAGAAAAGAGCGTACACTTTCCTTAAAGGCCGGCAACGCATCCACAGCTCTGCAAGGGCTGGGGTTGTCCACGAGCGGAGAATCGCTTTCCGTAGGTGAGCCTACTGCTCATTTGCCACCAATAGTATAAAAGATGGCATCACTAATAGACACATATAGGGGTCTAGACATGATGAGTCTCACTTTGGAAGGATCTTATTATCTTCGGTTTCTGTAAACAATAGCCTGATGTTAGTATAATAATTATCTACGGATGTTTTTGTTCAATCAAAACGTCTAACTTGTTACTTCACCGATTCTGTTACCCACGTTAAAAAGATATAACGAATCGTGCTTCCTTAAAACCATTATTCATTCTATCAGTAAGTTATACGTTGTTTTTATATCACGAAAATTCGACGATCACGCATTCAAATACAAGTCCGTATCCATTTTCGGAGTCATTTACATACTACCAACATGCCGGCTGAATATATATGTAACTATAGCCAATTATATGTTTTATCAACAATTCATTGCTGCGTGCTCCATAGTCAAAGAAAACAGATACTGAAGTTTGTCTGGCCCACGATTTACTCGGAAACAATTTATGGATATTAAGCAAAATTATTCGCTATTATAACTCAACATAATACCGCAATAATTTCTTTTGTAATTTTATTTAATTTATGACAATTTGTTGGGGGAGAGTCGTGAAGTTTCGTGACTTATGGCTGCGGGCGTTCTTTTACTGCACAGACTGCTTTTCTTCCGACATCATAAATGTTTCATGGAGACATTATGAAATAGTGAAAAACTTTTAGGCGCCGCGGGTTGGGCTTTAGGGTTCTAGTATAGTCTAGGCGTGGTTCCATTATATTAATTATAACGGACTAACCGTTTCACTTAAAAACGCTTAATTATATGTAAAATTAGCATAATATATCTTGTCAACTATCTTAATTACATTAAATATTGTTGCTAGGTCGAAAAAATAAACTAAAATAAATAACTGAAAGAATTGTACTAAAGTTTTATACATATTTTATATATAGGTATAAAAAAACCTGTATATTATAATTAGATGATTAATAATATATTTTTAGGCGGTGATGTGCATGAAATATAAGTTTTTACATGTTTTCTTGCTTAGTCGGTGGAACAAAGCTCGATAGATCATCACGTTTCTACCACATTTGGTCTGTTTGTCTGTCTGATGTTGCCGCTTTTTGCGAGGTTCAAGGCTTTACCCTATATGGCATATCATGATTCGATTACAGTACTTTATAATTTTGATATAGAATTGCTTTTAAAACATTTACATGAACGTTTTTGCTTCAACATATTCAAACGATTAAACTTTGTTAAAGGTTATTTGGAATAGGTACAACTCTAATATAGAATTAAAATCATTTATTTTATTATTATATATCTTAGAATTACAAAAAAATATTATAAAATATTTATTTGAAGTAATTGAGATAGTTATATTTTGAATGTATTCTCGACTCCACTCATTTTGAAGGATTCTGAACATATTTTTAGACGACTACAGCGGAACGTCTCGCTTTGTGATTTTAATTACAGCTCATCAGAAACCTTCGTTTAAATTAACTTCGTTAGTTTTTCTAAAGGTTTTCGTTACGGCCCTTATGACATGCTAATTCGTTTCGACTTTACATCTCGTAAGGCTATTTTTAGAAGATCTCAAATAGGCATGTTTGATATATTTAGTTTGGCTTAATGTAGTTATAGTAAATTGAAAAGTAAACATTTTTTGAATACATACTCTTTTAAATATATTTAACGTACGAATTTAAATATATGTAAATATTACATATAATCGCAATATTTTAATTTCAATAGTATAAGATTTATTTATTATTTTTTTTTATATTTGTCATGATATATTCAAAAAATCCAACTTAACACGATGATATCAAGAAAATTATTTAAAAAAATCAACTTTATCATAGCAAGTAATAACAATGGCAGACTCAAATTTATTTCACACTGAATAATTTCATAATAC